>JARQOD010010667.1:0-26451 GCA_033576555.1 Oophaga sylvatica | reverse complement strand
TATTTTAAACCCCCTGATGGGTGTGTTGAAAGTTGGTGAAGTGATGCATATAAGTTGCGGTTTCCTTCCTGTGCATTTTCCCGGATTATTTGTGTGCCTGACATAGCTGGGCCACACAGTTAATAAAAAAAATAGAAAAAAAAATGACGGGGGCTCCGCGCAATTTTCTGCGCCAGAGGGGGAAAAGCCGACAGCCAGGGCCAATATTTCTGCCTGGGAAGGGGTTTAATACCCATGGATTTCCCCAGGCTTGAATATTCAGCCCGCAGCTAGCCTTCACTGGCTATTAAAATAGGGGGACCCCCCAAAAAAAATGACGTGGGGTCCCCCTATAATTTATAGCCAGATAGACTACGCAGACAGCTGCGGGCTGATATTCATAGCCTAGGAAGGGGCCATGGATATTTGCTCCCCCCTGGCTAAAAATACCAGCACCCAGCCGCCCCAGAATTGGCGCATCTGTACGATGCGCCAATTCCAGCACTTAGCCCCTCTCTTCCCACTCCCCTGTAGCGGTGGGATATGGGGTAATAAGGGGTTAATATCACCTTGCTATTGTAAGGTGATATTAAGCCCGGTTAATAACAGAGAGGCGTCAATAAGACGCCTATCCATTATTAATCTTATATTAATAAAGGGTTAAAAAAACAACACACGCATAAGAATAAATTATTTTAATGAAATAAAACACAACACGGTTTTCATATCTTTATTATACGCTCAGATCCAAGCGACGCCCTCGATCTCCTGTAATAAAGCGTAAAAAAATAAAACAACCGTATACTCCCTGTCCGACGCAGTCCAATTAATAACGAATGTCCCACGACGGTCTCCCCTATAGAACAGTGACATCAGGTGATGCCACTGCTCTGTAGGGCCTCCCAGTGATGCACTGACAGGAGACAATGGCTCCTGCAGTGCATCACTGAGGTTACCTGAGTGCGTTCTCTCACTTTATGGCAATGCTGCGTGGGAATTTTCTCACCCAGCATTGCCGTGAGAGAATGAACTGTAGTGACGTCATTCTCTCCCGGCGACAGAGCAGTACAGATTGATGGCGTCGGGGAATACGTGAGTATATACTCTATGTTATATGTTGTATGTAATGTATGTGTTTTGGTTTTTTTTTTACATTCAGCACATTAGCCGGATGATGGGACTACTACTGTCCCATCATTGGCTAATGTGTCACTCACTGTCACTGTAGCAGGCATAGGTGGATGGGAATTGTAGTCCCATCCGACGATGCCATACGGAGACAACACAGCCGCCACCGCGCAATAAGACCCACATACACGTCAGCACACAGGCCCGCACACCGCCGCACATACACGATCACGCAGAGGCCCGCACGCCACATACACCGATCACGCACACAGGCCCGCACACCGCCGCACATACACCGATCATGTAGACAGGCCCGCACACCACCGCAGATACACCGATCACGCACACAGGCCCGCACACCGCCGCACATACACGATCACGCAACAGGCCCCACACCGCCGCATACACGATCATGTGACAGGCCGCCACCGCGATCACGATCACGCAACAGCCCTGCACACCGCCGCACATACACCGATCACGCAGACAGGCCCGCACACCGCCGCACATACACCGATCATGTAGACAGGCCCGCACACCACCGCAGATACACCGATCACGCACACAGGCCCGCACACCGCCGCACATACACCGATCACGCACACAGGCCCGCACACCGCCGCACATACACAGATCACGCACACAGCCCCGCACACCGCCGCACATACACCGATCACGCACACAGGCCCGCACACCGCTGCACATACACCGATCACGCACAAAGGCCCACACACCGCCGCACATACACAGATCACGCACACAGCCCCGCACACCGCCGCACATACACCGATCACGCACACAGGCCCGCACACCGCCGCACATACACCGATCACGCACACAGGCCCACACATACACCGATCACGCACACAGCCCAGCACACCACCGCACATACACAGATCACACACACAGCCCCGCACACCGCCGCACATACACAGATCACGCACACAGCCCCGCACACTGCCGCACATACACAGATCACGCACATACACCGATCACGCACACAGGCCCGCACACCGCCGCACATACACCGATCACGCAGACAGGCCCGCACACCGCCGCACATACACCGATCATGTAGACAGGCCCGCACACCGCCGCACATACACAGATCACGCACACAGCCCCGCACACCGCCGCACATACACCGATCACGCACACAGGCCCGCACACCGCCGCACATACACAGATCACGCACACAGCCCCGCACACCGCCGCACATACACCGATCACGCACACAGGCCCGCACACCGCTGCACATACACCGATCACGCACACAGGCCCACACACCGCCGCACATACACAGATCACGCACACAGCCCGCACACCGCCGCACATACACCGATCACGCACACAGGCCCGCACACCGCCGCACATACACCGATCACGCACACAGGCCCACACATACACCGATCACGCACACAGCCCAGCACACCACCGCACATACACAGATCACACACACAGCCCCGCACACCGCCGCACATACACAGATCACGCACACAGCCCCGCACACAGCCGCACATACACCGATCACGCACACAGGCCCACACATACACCGATCACGCACACAGCCCCGCACACCGCCGCACATACACCGATCACGCACACAGGCCCACACATACACAGATCACGCACACAGCCCCGCACACCGCCGCACATACACCGATCACGCACACAGGCCCGCACACCGCTGCACATACACCGATCACGCACACAGGCCCACACACCGCCGCACATACACAGATCACGCACACAGCCCGCACACCGCCGCACATACACCGATCACGCACACAGGCCCGCACACCGCCGCACATACACCGATCACGCACACAGGCCCACACATACACCGATCACGCACACAGCCCAGCACACCACCGCACATACACAGATCACACACACAGCCCGCACACCGCCGCACATACACCGATCACGCACACAGGCCCGCACACCGCCGCACATACACCGATCACGCACACAGGCCCACACATACACCGATCACGCACACAGCCCATCACACCACCGCACATACACAGATCACACACACAGCCCCGCACACCGCCGCACATACACCGATCACGCACACAGCCCCGCACACTGCCGCACATACACCGATCACGCACACAGGCCCGCACACCGCTGCACATACACCGATCACGCACACAGGCCCGCACACCGCCGCACATACACAGATCACGCACACAGCCCGCACACCGCTGCACATACACCGATCACGCACACAGGCCCGCACACCGCTGCACATATACCGATCACGCACACAGGCCCGCGCACCGCCGCACATACACCGATCACGCACACAGGCCCGCACACCGCCGCACATACACCGATCACGCACACAGGCCCACCACCGCCGCACATACACCGATCACGCAGACACCGGCACACAATTACCGCCCACACACATAGCGCCGCACACTATACACGCCCACACTCCGCCCACACATAGCGCCGCACACTATACACACCCACGCACCGCCCACACACTTCCCTCCTCCCGAACTGCAGCGTTTTCACCCGCAGCAAAACCGCAGATCTTTTTTAGATTTGCGGTTTTGCTGCGGAAGTGCCTGACTCAATGCAAGTCAATGGGCGCAGAAACGCTGCAGTTCCGCACAAAGAATTGACATGCTGCGGAAAATAAATCGCGGCCAATCCGCGTGTTTTTTTCCGCAGCATGTTCATAGCAGACCTGCGGTTCCCATAGGTTAACACTGGTAGTGCACTGTGCTGCTGGTTGGGTGCATTTCCGCACGTTGAAAAACGCAGCGGAAACGCATCTAAAACCACAACGTATGCACAGGGCCTAAGGGGGACGGCGTCCCTGCCAGAAGAGGAATCTGTTGTGGGATTCCAGGTGACATTGAAGTCTCCTCCTACAATCATAGTTCCTTCTGCAAAATCAGAGAGAGATGTTAGAAAAGATCTACATACGGGAATCTGATCTTTGTTAGGAAGATACCAATTTGCTATTGTACACATTGTTTCTGCTATTTTGAGTTTGAGAAAGACATATCTGCCTTGATTGTCAACAAGGGAATCCACAAGAGTACATGCCAATGACTTGTGTATCGCTATAGACACCCCCTTAGAACGTGAGTCCGGATTAGTGCTGTGGAACCAACGAGTATAATATCTATCTCTCAATGTTGGCGAGTGACCATTTTTAAAATGTGTTTCTTGTAACATGAGAATCTGGACTCTATGTTTGTGCATCGAGTACAATATCTGCTAGCGCTTCTAAGGTACATTAAAGCCCCTGACATTCAGAGAGCTTATTTTAATGGATGACATGTTTGCTTGTATGATGGGAAGGAGGGATTAGGATCACAAATAAGGGAAACACACGAGGAGTGACGGGGTAAAAAGGTGATAAGAGGGGGATGAGAAGAGAGAGAAAAAAAAAAAACAATAAAGAAGGAAAAAAAAAAAAAATTAACATATTATAACCCTATTTATAGGGTACAATAGTCCGGTGAGGGGAAGTAAACAATTTTACACCTGCCAGCAGTGTGTAAACCCCTTGGGAGGACGGACTTTCTACCGAGGAGTCCCCCCCAGACCAGACATCAGGCCACGCCATATCCCTTAGCTGACCCCCCACCTATTACCTACATTAATTTTCCCATGAGCTTACTGAGCGAAGCCCAACCATCAACCTGTAAAGAATGTAATAACATATGAACATAACATTTCATTCCCTTAGACAATAAAATATCGTATTCATTTACTCGCAACCAGAGATAATCATCTGAAATATCTAAACTTTCTGAAATCTCTTATGAGAAGAACCAGCTATAATAGCCAATGTGATGTATTAACCCTATTTTCTCATGCTGTAGAGTGTTTCAGTCCGGCGGGTAAGGACCGCTAGCGCCAGAGTGGTGATTGCTTTTCCCTTTTCTGTTCCTGCCTCCTGGTAGTCTCTGGATTCGCCAGAAAGAGTCCGCCCCCGGGGCTGTCAGATACCACCGGCCAGTCCTCTGGTATATGGACACGTGGGATTCCCAACCCCTCAATGAACGCCTGGACATCCCCCAAGCAGCAAACCGTATGCACAGCTCCCGACCGACGAACTTGCAGGCGAAAAGTGAAGCCCCAAGAATACAAGATGCCCTGTTGCCTCAAGGTTTCCACCAATGGCTTCAGCGCCTTCCTCTTCTGCAATGTGCGGCGTGACAAGTCAGACAGTAACTGGACAGGGTAATCCTGGTATAGAACAGAGTCCATTTTCCTGGCTTTCAACATGATGCTGTCTTTTATTTTATATTTGTGGACCCAGCAAATCACGTCGCGAGGCTTTGAAGCATCAGGGGGTCTAGGGCCTAGGGATGTGTGAGCCCTGTCCAGTTCGATCTCACTGTCCAGGGGCGTCCCCAATATAGAGTTGAATAAATGACAGACAACTTCGTCTAGGTTATTGTGCTCTATAGACTCTGGGAGTCCTCTTATCCTAATATTATTACGCCGTCCTCTATTTTCAATATCATCTATCAAGTCAGTCAATATTCCAAGTGATGAGTATGAGAGGACAGTGTCTGCTCATGGGTATTAACTTGTTGAGTAATTGACATTGAATGTGTCTCATTAGCAGAGACCTTTTCAGTTAACTCTTACATTTCGGCTCTGAGAGAAGCTGCCTCAGCCCTATAAGATGATTCAAGCCTGGACATATAATTTTCCATGTCCTCCCTGGTTGAGATAGCTTGTATGCGGGCTCTGAGGTCTTTCCATACTGCCTCACCTTGTGATATATCCTGTAACTGGCTCCCTTCTGAACAGCTGGGGAAGGGGGACACTGCGCCACGGCGGTGGGATCTCTCTCTGATGTGCTTTGAAGGCCTCCCAGGGGTGAGTACCCCTCTATATCTGCATCCTCAGTAGCTCTAATCTTCCCCCGTCCGCCTGCTGAGGCCCCGCCGTGTCCACGCACCTGGTTTCTCTAGGGGAGGGTCTGGGATCCGCCATCTTATATCCTCCCAATTTCTCTCTCCGCAGTCCGGTCTCCAGTTCCCCCCTATGGCCAGCATGTCGGTTCTCCAGCTTTCGGCGGGGTCTGCTTCACCATCTACGGCCCCGCAGGGTGTTCGTCTCGGATACCTCCGGCTTCTCTGGAAGGAGCCGAGGAGAGCCGAGCAGGAGCTGCCGCCGCCATCTTAGATCCTGTCCTCACAGCAGGAGTGAGAGCTTTGCTTCTCAGGAACAAGTAATGGTTGTTGGTGGGGCTTTTTGGGTGTCCACGCCGGTCTGGGCCGTGTCCTTCTTTCTTTTAGCAGGCATCAGTGGAAATTGGTCCAATTTGTAAGGCTCTGCATGCCCCAAAGCTGGTCTAGGGACGGGAGCAACTGAAGGTGCTTCCTCACTCCTCCATAGCCAGGCCACTCCCTGGATTGAGCATTTTTCATTATTTATGGAACAGCTGGATACACGAGAGCAGTCCCATAGTCCATGAATGAGCAGAGGTCGAGCATACACACCACCGCTTAATTCAAGACTGGGCTCTGCAGGACGGAGTTTCCAGGATGCAAAGCCCTGTTCTTAGAATCATTGGAGGTTCCAGCAGTCCGTAATGAATAGTGGATAGCTCAGTATTTTGGAAAGACCCCTTTAAAAGGATTGTCCAGTTATGACATTTAGGAGCTATCCTTAGGATACTTCTGTATCAGATTGGTGGGGTCTGAGGCTGGGCACCCTGAACAAGCAACTTCTATCAGCGCTCTTGAATTTGCGTTGCAGCATTGGGCAGTGGCAGATAACATTTGTTAGTGGGGGTGATGAGTGTCAGACCCCCCAATTTTTTATTGGTGACCTATGCAATGGGTAGATCATCAATGTCATATGTCTAGACAACTTCTCTTAGCATTTATAAAGGGAGCCTGACGTGAGATTCCTGCTGTCCACCTCACAGGCTCCATGAATCAGGCACTGGCTGCCTTATTGCCGTCATGTATGTACAGTATAGGGAGACACCTGTCAGATTTGGTGACAGCCTAACATGGACTAGTCAGCAAGACACAGACACATTCATGATTTGGGGACTATGCAGTAATTCTGGTGTAAAACAGCTTATTAAGTCACAACATTTTTGTATACTTTGGAACTTACATAAATATTGTGCATCTTTTGGTGTTTTCACACCAGGTCCGCCCAGCTCTGCCAAAATGAGCCGAGCCTGGCCAGGGCTAATTCATGAAAAGTGACTCCAATTTTACTTCAGTCCCTGACTATGTAATATACTGCAGGTACGGTGGATATCGCCACGGATCAGAGACAGACTAAGAGTTGAAGGTTTTTTTTACAGGGGATAGATTCTCCAAGCAGGGAGAAGCAGTGGGGGGAATTAAATGTGTCAGAGTAAACAATATAAACAGCAAAACAGACTAAGGAAACTATTAAAGAGTTATGCAGCATTGAGACGGTGAAACTGGAATTACTATGACTTATCAGTCTGGGGAAAGCTTGATTGCAGGGTCCCTTTCTCCCACGTTGGCACCGACAACAGCGGCGCTTGCAGTCTCTGTAGTCTCTTCGTCTGGATGAAGCTGGAACCTCACGGGTTAAAGCAGGAAGCAGGGAGACGCTGTGAACCTGTCTCTCCCTTACTCTAAGTCTCTGTATACTACACCGACAGTTTCTCCACAGGAACGATGCCGCATACTCTGGGAAGTCTCTTTGACACACTCAGGGGCCCCGACTTATCACTGCGGTCCCCCGGACTGCGTGCTTGTGTCATTGTCTCTGCTTTGTCAGGGGAAAGTCTCCTCTGGTCACGGAGGCTAGCGGGTACATGTTTACACCGCGTACTGTCGGTCTGTCTCAGTCCTCAGCAGGAGGGCTCTTTTGAGTATGAGGTCACTTTTGGGCAGAGCGGATGTGGTACTCACTGTCTCCTAGTGTAGGCATCTAGCTTAGCTCCGCACACTCTGCTCTGCACAGCCTGTTACAAGGCCAGCACTCTCTGGAGGGGAGAAGCAGAGCGCGCTCCTCTCTGCTCTGCACTCACTTGGCGCCAACTCTCCCTGCAGCGTGCGCTTTTTCCCCTAATCTCTGTCTCAGCATGCTCTCTCTAGGTTCTCCCGACCCCTCTTGTCAGCAGGAAACTCCGCCTCCCCTCTCCTTCCCTTCTGCAGCAGGGGAAGGTCCGGCTCCCTCAGGCTTCCCCCAGAAACAGATTATGCAGCCCTTTCAGTTCCTGACCAGGCATGCAGGTACCCACGGTCCAGTCCACCTCCTTACAACTGGAGTAACATTTCTGAAAGCATATGTGTCGACCCGCCACCACAATTGTGGGTTACCAGGGCAATGGGGTACTCAGAGCCGAGCCCATGGAAGTCTATGGGGTTTGTCACAGGTAGCTGTGGCTCGGTCTGTGGCCCTGGCGGTCTGGCGTATGTTGGGGATATATTTACAGGGGATAGATTTATATACAGTTCGTGACGCCACCTGTAGTCTTCTGGTAATTTGTACCAGCGCTGCTGTAGATCTCTGAGGGGATGGTGAGGCAGCTAGATGTCGGGTCCCCTACAGGTGGGACTCTTCCCTCAGGTCGGTAGTTATATAGGGATTGTGCAGGCATGCAAATAAATAACTCAGTCTCACACCGTCAGCGTCTTTCCATACCTTTACTTGTAAGATGGTAAGGCAGTTCCCAGGGAGGCTGATGGGGTTGATGGAGGATGCGCTTTGAGGCAACGGTTAAGCAAGTTAGGGGCCTCCTTTACTGTCCAATGTTGATGAGTCCAACCAGCTTGAAGCGTAGTTCCCTCTATAATTCCAGCTATTCCAAAGCTGTACGGCCCGGTCAGTTTTGTGGTTGGAGCCTTCCTGTGAGAGAGCTGAATTCCTATCTTGTCGTGCACTGACTCAAGGTCCTCACTCCCTCTGACCCAGTTACGTACTGACTCTTCAGGGCTGCTTGCCACGACCTAAGGTCCGGTAAGCCTCTGGTCTTCTTACCACTATGCTTGAAGCTATAGTGATCCTTCGGTCCCCAGTGACCGGTAGCAATGTGCAGGACTTCTCCAAGCCAAAAGCACTTTTAAATATTCCTTCCACTTTGCCCTTCGATTTGCTCGACTCTTAATAGATATCTCAGTCTGTCTTCCAGTGGGGCACAGCTCTGACTAGGCTGAGGTGAACTAGACCACCTGTACTAGCCTCCACTTTCTGAACTGCTGACAGGCTCAGACTGGACACGTCTACTCTGTCCAAGGACAGGAAACTGACTGACTAAATCACCCCCTTCCACACCCCTGCTGGGTGTGTCCGAAGTGTACGTGATGTTATGAAGAGCCCTTAACTGTTACCTCTCCACTCATCCTCCTGGTATTGTGTACCAGGGCTACACATTCCCCCATGGTAAACGACAGCACTCCCGGGCTGTAAAATATAAAGAGACATTTTGTTTATGCATTTAACATTAAACATTAAACATTAATTCGTCCCATCCGGGAGGTAAGGATGTCTTGAACGTTGCTAACAAAACATTATATATAGAAAAATACAATATTAAATAACATTTTCATATAAATAGACAATATGCTTGTGAAGGACCCGCACCAAACCTTCAACGTGGGTCCTGGGTGGGCTGCAGGACATCCGAATGCAGACCTCACTCAGTGCCTCACCACACGGGTTTTATGTTCAGAGGTAAGTCAAGGCTTCATGTGAAACCATTAAAAGGCACTTTAGTGCAACTATTTACAGGATACAGTTTTTGGGCTGGCTCAGTCCTCAGCCTCTGAGTTCATTATAAGACACCATAAAGAAAAGACACATTTATATATACTTTTTACAATATTCACATTAATTCGTTATAATCACTGCTGATATCTAATGGGTAACTTCCCTTTTGTGATTCGCTCTGATCTACGTGGTGTAGCTTCAGGTATATCAAGTTGCGATCTGTCTGCACTGCGTAACGGCAAACTATAGAACTGCCTCAATCTTTCTATGGATCTGGCAAGCGTACTGATGGCTGGGCGGTGTGAGTCAGCTTCACCAGGGGATCCCATAGTATGGGGCGCTGCTTCTGATGATCCTTCTTGAGATTCCGTAGGTTGAGGTGTTGCTGGAATGGGTAACTCCTGAACGGGCTCAACTGGCACCACAGGCACAACTGGAGGTAGAACTTCCTCTTGTGGCTGATAAAACTGCAACACTGGAATTATCACAGCATCTCCCAGTCGGGGCCATCCGCAGGAAAATCTCCCAGATCCGTGTGTATGACCTCTTCCTTTCTTTCTTCTTGATTGATGACAGGGTTCTTTTCACAACGCTTTAAGGGTTCTGGACACAATTTCAAATGGTCTCTGGACACAGTGGTTGTTGTTCTTCCTCCGTCCTTACTGACGACACAAACTTTTCTGTTGTCATATTTAGAATCTTGTACAACGTAGGGTTCTTGTTCCCACTGGTTATCCAATTTGTGCATCTTCCTTTTTCTTTTTAATACCACTTCTCCAGGCATCAAAGGCTTGGCAGGAGCATTTCTGTTGTAAATATCTTCCTGTTTCTCCCGTGCCTTGTTGAGACTTTCCTCTACACAGATTTGTACTCTTCTGTATTGCTCTTGCCGATTGATGTCCCAGTTTTCAACGGCGTCGTCTGCCTCCGGTTCTACCACTCCAAGTTCTAGATCCATTGGTAGTCTTCCGGGCCTTGCTCTCATAAGATAGGCTGGAGTGCAGTTAGTTGAACTCACAGGTATATGGTTATACAAATCAACCAAATCAGGTAGTAAGTCCGGCCATCGATTCCTGTCTTCCAACGGTATAGATCTCAACAAATCAAGGACGATATGGTTCATTTTCTCGCAAAGACCGTTGGTTTGAGGGTGGTATGGTGTTGTTCTAATTTTCTTGCACCCATACATGTGACAGAATTCCTTGAATAAATCAGCTTCGAAAGCAGGTCCCTGATCGGTTAATACTTGCTCCGGATATCCATGCGGTCTGCAGAAGCTTGCTTGAAAGGTTTTCGCTGCCGTCACTGCGGTCTGGTCCTTAACTGGAACAACCACCAGAAATCTGGAGTAATGGTCCACCATGGTCAAGGCGTATGAGTATCCAGATCTACTCGGCACAGTTTGACGTGGTCCAGGGCCACAATCTCCAGGGGGCGAGTCGTCCGGATAGGTTGCAGGGGTGCCTTCTGACTACCGTAGTCCTTTCTTCTGAGACCACAGGGTCCACAGTTCCGACACCACCTCTCGATGGAGCTGCGCATCCCTACCCAGTAGAACCGGCATCTCAACAGGGTCTCCAGCTTTCTCCAGCCAAAGTGTCCTGCTTGATCGTGGTACGCTTCCAACACCATTGGGACGTCTGCCTTGGGGACCACTATTTGCCAGACCATCTCATGGGTTCTAGGGTTGACGTATCTCCTGCACAACTTCTCACGGTATAGGAACAACCTGCTTTTCTCGTTCCACAGGAGCTTTGCTGACATAGGTGCATCCTTTTCCAAAGAGGAGCCTTCCTGTCTTAACAACTCCTTGATGCGGCTGACCACTGGATCACTGTCCTGAGTCTCTTTCCAACTGTGATGGGGTAAAGGATTTAATGTTGCACCATACTGCTTTCTGTGGACTCGATGCTCGTGGACTACCCATTTCGATGGAACGCAGGTAGCTCAATTTCTTCCAGGTCGTCCGATTCTTCTTCCGTGTCAGAGTCATGCGGCCTTCGGGACAACGCGTCAGCATTAGCATTCTTTCGACCTGCCCGGTACTTGATAGTAAACTGGTAATTGGATAACCGAGCCATCCATCGCTGCTCCATGGCACCCAGCTTGGCAGTTTCCAGGTGCGTTAACGGTTGTTATCTGTAAACGCAGTGAACTGATTAGAGGCCAGATAATGCTTAAATCTTTCAGTAATGGCCCAGACCAGCGCCAGAAACTCCAGCTTGAAGCTGCTATAATTTTCCGGATTCCTCTCAGTTGGCCTGAGTTTTCTGCTGGCATATGCAATGACTTTTTCTTGGCCATTCTGCTTCTGACTGAGAACTGCTCCCAAACCTTCATTACTGGCGTCGGTGTACAACAGGAACGGTTGGCTGTAATCAGGATAGGTTAAGATCTCGTCACCTGTAAGGATCTCTTTCATCTTTTGGAATGCTTCAGCCTGTTCTTTACCCCAGTTAAAGGGAGGGTTTCTGCTCTTTAGGGATTGTCCTACTAGGAGGTCCTGTAAAGGAGCTGCCTTCTTCGTGTAATCTTTCACGAATCTCCTGTAGTAACCCGTTAGTCCAGGAACTGTCGCACTTCCTTAAGGTTCTTCGGCTCGGCCACTTCTGGATGGCAGTGACTTTCTCTGGGTCCGGCGCTACTCCTTCCGAACTGACGATGTGCCCCAAGTATTGTACCTTCTGCTTGAGTAGATGGCATTTTGAGGGTTTCAACTTCATCCCGTACCTGGACAGAGACTCAAATACTTCTGCCAGGTGCTTCAGATGGTCCTCATATGTCTTGGAATACACGATGACGTCGTCTAGGTATAGCAGCACGGTTTCAAAATTGAGATGTCCCAGGCAATTTTCCATCACTCTCTGAAATGTTCCTGGGGCACTGCTGAGCCCAAACGGCATTCTGTCGAACTCACAGAGCCCCATTGGGGTGGTGAAAGCCGTTTTCTCACGATCCTCCTCAGCCACAGCCACTTGCCAGTATCCACTAGTCAGATCAAGGGTAGAAAAGTAGTTAGCCGTTTTCAGAGCAGCTAATGATTCCTCTATACGTGGTAACGGGTATGCATCCTTGTGTGTTATGCGGTTCACCTGCCTGTAATCCACACACATTCTCATACTACCATCTTTCTTTTTAACCAGCACTAGAGGGGCTGCCCAGGGGCTACAACTATCCCTTATCACCCCGGCTTTCTTCATGTCATTCAACATTTCTTTAGCCTTCTGATAATGAGCTGGAGGTATGGGCCTATACCGCTCTTTGATGGGAGGATGACTGCCTGTAGGGATATGATGTTGTACTCCCTTAATTATCCCAAAATCAAGTGGATTCTTGCTAAACACTTGGGCGTACTCTTGCACCACCCGTAATACCCCTTGCTTCTGGTGAGCGGGAGTGGTGTCCGTCCCAACATGGAGTTGCTGACACCATTCCGCCACCTGAGTTGCTGGGTCATTGTCCTCCGCTATTTGACAGGAGTCTAAGGACTCAGCCGGGAGAATAGAATTATTGTCGACAGCATGTAGTTTAGCAATGGTTGCATAACGGGGTAAATTTACCTCATCATCTCCCCAATTGAGAAGCCGTACCGGTACTCTTCCATTCACCACTTCTACTACTCCTCTAGCAGTCATAAGTGTAGGTCTATGTTCTGAATGGTGGGGTTCTACTACAGCTTGGTAATTCTGTCCTCTCAGACCTATGGCTGCCCTGCACCAGATGATCATTTCACTCATTGGGGGTATCACAATAGGATCCGAGTCAGTGACCCGTACATTACCAATTTCGCCGTCTGTAAGCTTCGCTTGCTGCTGACACACCAGGGCCCGGATCTCTTTTGGATTACTCCTCTCTGCCCACCTTTACATCTACACATTTTGTCCCGAGCACTTCTACAGGAAGACCATTAGAAGCATACACGGTAAAGTCAAGGCTCGGGGGTTTAAGACTGTCCATTGACCAGTACTTGGTATATAGGGCATCAGGTATTAGGGTCACCTGGGACCCAGTGTCTAACAATGCCGGAACAGCAATACCATCTAAGATGATAGACAGGTAGGGTCGCCCACCCACATACCTGCGGTTCCAGTCTAGGGGGCCTGACGGGTATTCTCCTGGGTGTTGGCCCTCGGACCCAGGTTCTGCCCGTTTAAAGGACACTGTGGAGACATATGACCTTTCCGGTTGCATCGGTAACAGATGATCTCTCGACAAGGAGGGTGTTGATCAGAGGTCGCTCCTGGGGGTGGCGTTGTCCTCCTCCGGGGGGGCGACGTCTTCCTTCTTCTCCGGTGCATCCACGGGACGTCTTCTGGGCAGTCAGCTAACAAGATCTTCCCTTCCTCCTCTTTCCGCAGCTGCAGGGCACTCATCACAGCAGCCAGATTTTTAGTCAGCTGGCGCACCTCTGAGCGCATACAATCCAATTCACTGGGAGGTGTCACCTGCGCTTTGGCTTCGGCCACTAACGGGGAACAGGGGGTTACTGCCGGTTCCAGAGTGACTTCAGCCTGATGATGTTGGGTTGCCACCTCAGGTTTGCCCAGGGGCCGCAGCCCTTTTATTGCCATGTCCTTTAGGGCATCAAAGGTAGCATCCGGATGATCTAAGGACCACCAATTTACAGTTCTGCGTTCCTCTTGGGATCTCAATCCCTGTATAAATTGTTCTTTCAACATCTTATTCTCGTCGATAGCATTTAAATTGTTAATCTGCTTGAGGGCTCTCAGGGCTCCCTGTAGTCGGCAAGCATAGTCCCGGATGCTGTCACCTGGCTGTTGTGAACAGTGATAGAAGGCCATCCGGAGATCCGTTTCTGTGCGGTCTTCAAATATGGCATGCAGCTTAAGGAAGATCGCAGGTACCGACTCCTGATCAACGGTATCCCAAGTCTCCACTTCCCTCTCAGCAGCGCCAGTTAGCTGCCCTATTAGCACAGCAGCTTTTTGTCTCTCAGGCATGGAGTACATTTCTAGGATGCTGCATAACTTCCGCTTGAAGCCTGCTAGAGTGCCTGGCTCACCGCTGTACTGGGGAAGCCATTTCACCCCAGGCATATATGGGAGCGTTAGTGGCATGATCGGGACTACCGGACTGGGTGCAGGGCCTGCGCCCCCATCTGGCGCTACAATACCAAGCGGTGCGGGATTGGGGACTCCGGCTGGGGCCGCACTGTCAGCCGGTTGTTGTGACATCTTAGCGCCCCCTTGGTTAAACGGAGCCTACCGGTTTCAGACGCTGCTATTTCACAGGCACCGCAGTGGGAACAGGACCTTCGTCGCAGGCGCTCTGATGTCAGAGCGTTCACTTCCTGTTGCAGGACCTGCCGATGAGTCAGAGCCAGGGGCGTGTCCAAGACTCTGCGCGCTCTTTCAGGTACGCCCACCTTCTTCTCCAGCGCCTTAGGGCGCGAATCTGGCGGCAAATATGGCGGTATTTGGCGCCAAACAACAGCAACAGTCTTTTTCACCAAAACACTCCACAGGCACACAGGGCTCGCAATGCTGCAAGTTTCGTATCCTGTTCGTGACGCCAAAGTTTTGTGTCGACCCGCCACCACAATTGTGGGTTACCAGGGCAATGGGGTACTCAGAGCCGAGCCCATGGAAGTCTATGGGGTTTGTCACAGGTAGCTGTGGCTCGGTCTGTGGCCCTGGCGGTCTGGCGTATGTTGGGGATATATTTACAGGGGATAGATTTATATACAGTTCGTGACGCCACCTGTAGTCTTCTGGTAATTTGTACCAGCGCTGCTGTAGATCTCTGAGGGGATGGTGAGGCAGCTAGATGTCGGGTCCCCTACAGGTGGGACTCTTCCCTCAGGTCGGTAGTTATATAGGGATTGTGCAGGCATGCAAATAAATAACTCAGTCTCACACCGTCAGCGTCTTTCCATACCTTTACTTGTAAGATGGTAAGGCAGTTCCCAGGGAGGCTGATGGGGTTGATGGAGGATGAGCTTTGAGGCAACGGTTAAGCAAGTTAGGGGCCTCCTTTACTGTCCAATGTTGATGAGTCCAACCAGCTTGAAGCGTAGTTCCCTCTATAATTCCAGCTATTCCAAAGCTGTTCGGCCCAGGTCAGTTTTGTGGTTGGAGCCTTCCTGTGAGAGAGCTGAATTCCTATCTTGTCGTGCACTGACTCAAGGTCCTCACTCCCTCTGACCCCAGTTACGTACTGACTCTTCAGGGCTGCTTGCCACGACCTAAGGTCCGGTAAGCCTCTGGTCTTCTTACCACTATGCTTGAAGCTATAGTGATCCTTCGGTCCCCAGTGACCGGTAGCAATGTGCAGGACTTCTCCAAGCCAAAAGCACTTTTAAATATTCCTTCCACTTTGCCCTTCGATTTGCTCGACTCTTAATAGATATTCAGTCTGTCTTCCAGTGGGGCACAGCTCTGACTAGGCTGAGGTGAACTAGACCACCTGTACTAGCCTCCACTTTCTGAACTGCTGACAGGCTCAGACTGGACACGTCTACTCTGTCCAAGGACAGGAAACTGACTGACTAAATCACCCCCTTCCACACCCCTGCTGGGTGTGTCCGAAGTGTACGTGATGTTATGAGAGCCCTTAACTGTTACCTCTCCACTCATCCTCCTGGTATTGTGTACCAGGGCTACACACATACGCCTCATTAAAGGGAACCTGTCATATCCCAAAACACTATGAACTAACAGATATGGGATTAATATTCAGGTTTATAGCATTCCAAACCCATGCAGCCACTACACCTGACGGCGCCCCCGGCATTTTGCCGCAGCGCCGCATCTGAAAATCTGATGCGCCGCATGCGGCTTTTTTCGCATTGACATGCATTAGCGCCGGATGGCGCCGCATGTCAATGCGTTGCATGCGGTTTTGTCCGGATGCGGCGCAAATGTACATTGCGGCGTCCGGAAAAAAACGCTGCATGTAACGTTTTTTGTTTTTGCCGGATGGTTTCTGATCTCTCCAAGCATCAGAAACCATCCGGCAAAAAAACGCATTTTGGCCGCCGGAAGTGTGAAAGGTTTTCAGATGCGGTGCTGCGGCAAAATGCCGGGGGCGCCGCAAGGCGCCCGCCGGAAATGTGAAACTAGCCTTACTGTACAGTGCGGCTAATGGAAGGAAATGAACGTTATTCCTTCTGGCAGCCTCCAGCTTTCAGTCACCGCTCAGTACATAGTGAGTGGTGTCTGTAACCGCTCCCCGTCACTGACTGACAGTCGGCTCTGCACTGATATGCTGCAGGGACAACTATCAGTCAGTGCCAGGGTATGCTTACAGCCTCTGCTCACTGTATAAAGTTACTTTTTAAGACTGTACAATACCAGTCATAATGAATTGCCCCCTTAGTTCCTGGTCAGCTTTTTATACTATGTTTTCTCTGTAAAGACATAGCGTTTCAGAGTAAGACTATGTTCACATGCAGAGTTTTTTTCAGCAGCCAAAACCTGTTCTTTTGACAGTAAAAATGTTGCGTTCAAAGCACCTGTTTTTTGTTTTTCAGTGCTTTTTGTGGTCTTCTTTACACTTTTTTTCAGCTTTTCTTGGAGTGCGGATGTTTGCTTTGTTTACAGTATGTTTAAGGCCAAATTCACACGTTGAGTATTTAGTCAGTATTTTTACCTCAGTATCCGTAAGCCAAAACCAAGAGTGGGTGATAATACAGCAGTGGTGACGGGTCTCTATTATACTTTTCCTCTGATTGTTCCACTCCTGATTTTGGCTTACAAATACTGATGTAAAATACTGACTAAATACTGAACGTGTGAACGTGGCCTAATACTGTAGTTGAATTCACCAAAACCACTTAAAAAATTGCAGCGAAAAATGCCGTTGCAATATCTGCAGCTTTTTATTTTTATTATTTTAATAATAATAATAATCTTTATATAGCGCTAACATATTCCGCAGCGCTTTACAGTTTGCACACATTATCGTCACTGTCCCCGATGGGGCTCACAATCTAGATTCCCTATCAGTATGGTTTTTTATTGGAGTGTGGGAGGAAACCGAGAACCCGGAGGAAACACACGCAATCACGTGGAGAACATACAAACTCCTTGCTGATGTTGTCCTTGGTGGGATTCGAACCCAGGACTCCAGCGCTGCAATGCTATCCACTGAGCCACCATTCTTTTATTGCTTTCTATGGGTGAAAACATGCTGAAGAAAAAGTGACACGCTGCAGATTTCAAAAATTCTACAGTTCTGAAATTCAGTCAGGAAAAAAAAACAAGCGCATGCAGGAGATTTTGGAAATCTTATATTGTTTGCTGGCGCTTTAAAAGCAGCTTTTGCCTGTGTTCATATGCAGAATTTTTGCAGCTTTTTCTGCAAATAAGAAGTTGCATTTTACAGCACAAGCAAAAACTATGAGATTTCAGAAATCTCCTGCACAGCCTTTTATTTTCTCCTGACTGAATTTCACAACTGCAGCGTTTTTTAAATCTGCAGCATGTCACTTCTTTCAGCATTTTTTTTCACCATAGAAAGCAATGAAAAAGTGAAAAAAAAGCTACAAATGTCGCAACATTATTTTTTTGCTGTGTTTTTGATTAATAAAACTAGCTTTATTAAACATGTGCTGTAGACAAAATTGCATACTGTAAAAAACAAACAGCAAAAGCTCTAAGGGTATGTTTCCACAGTCCGTAAACGCTGCTGGTTGGACACTGTGTAAGGAGAAGGACCGGACGTACCTCTTCCGTGACGGTCCGGAACTGTTGGGGCTGTCACCCATGCTCATGACGGGGGAAAGCATAGAACCCCGGTCCGACCTTTGCACCCAGTGACGAGGGGCGCGGCTAAGTTTAAAAAGCCGCAGCGTGCGGGAAACGGGAGAGTTGGCAGGGACACGCGTCGTACGGGAGGGACAGTATTGGTGCTCCGTCCTCTGAGCAGCGAGACGGAGCAGGCCCACGCCACAGGGCACAGTATTCTCCCACACAGACTGCCGAGAGAAAATTGCGAAGTGCCCACTGGCACCCTTGACCGGCAGAGACTTGACGCGTGCGTGCCAAGGCAGAGAAACAGGGGGACCCGCCGTGAACAGTGTCCCTACCTATCCATGTACAGCTGCCGAGCTATGTTAAGCTCCAGCAGTGGCAAAGACTGCTCATCTTCCTGCACTGCTGTCCCTCGACCCAGGACTCCCTTCAAGTCATCGAGGACCCACCGTCACCATTGGGAACCGGAGTCTCATCCCCTTCAGGACAACGCTGGACTTCGCTCGCGTCACGGACTTGGCGGCATCATTTGAACCTAGGATTCCGTACTCTGTACGTCGTCAGACTGATAAGTTTATTGCTATTGAACTCTCCTCTAAATCCCCTATTCCTGTTTTATCCTACTCTGCATTTTCATTACGTTCCTGTTTTGCCTTTATATTCTCACTGCGCAGAGTATTCCCTGTTAAAGTAAATTCTTCGTTAACCCTTGCTCTGCCTCCTTCCGTTACTGCATCTTGGTACCTTCCCATAGCTGCATACTTGCGCAGAGTCCAACCCGCAGGGGCCAGATGTTACAGCATAGCGGATGGGGTTTCTAGAAATCCTACCTCCACTATGCGTCGACAGACTCCCGCAAAGACAGTTGGAGTGCCCTCAAGGGCCGTGGTGTACTCAGTACCAGGCCGACGGTTCTTAAAGGGGAAATCACGGCAGCAGTGACCCGGTCCGTGGCTCTGGGCGTCCAGTGAAATGGCAATAAACGTAATGGGGGTAGTTTATAGGGGAATTAATGTGACGCCACCTGCGGTTTTCGGTTATATATGGCCGGCGCTGCTGTGGGAGACCGCTGAGGCCGATAGTGACGCAGCTGAGATGGTTGTGCTCCTCACAGGTAGAGCTAGGCCCCAGGGCAGTTAAAGGGTTAAAGTCAATGATGGCTATGGTTGTAGTGCAGGACTGATGGTGCAAGAAATGACTGGAAGACCCAGGGACTGTAGTTTCCTTTACCTTTACTGGATAGTTGAAGGTGCAGTCCAGAGCACTGACAACTGATGGTAGCAGGGATCCGGGCAGCCTGAGAGCAATTAGGGGCCCACCTAGCCAGGTGGGTTCAGAGGCCTTCCTACTGTGCTGTCCTTTTTGTTCCTTGCTGCTTTAAGCTCACTCAAGTTCCTCTCACTGTTTGTCGGTTGAAATCAAACGTTACCCACATGGCAGGCAGCTTGAGCCTACTACAGGTGTTGCTCCTCATACACAAAGGAACAACAAAAAAACGAAATAAATTCCCAAAATTAGTGAAATAATATAAAAATATAAATTTTATTGAATAATGTAACATACAGGAAATTCAGACAAGGAAGGGGAGGAAGTAGAGACCAAAGTTGTATATGCAAAACGAGGGGTGCAACCGAGGAGATAGGGGTAGTACATGTAATAGTAATATATATCTATGGGCATCACAATAGCAATCATAATATATCATTGTGCATATTCATTATATAAGATCACCCCAAGTGATCATATGCTGCCCGAAAATACTGCCCAGATGTATCCGCAGAGCAGAATCAACACTTCAGTAAAATATATACACGGACCACCCAAAGAGTGATGACATTAGCTAGGTATAGGCAATAGCGTGTAGAAACATATAATTATCCCAGAATAGGGTGATCACAGCGATTACCTATGTAGATGGAAGTATGGACGTCTCCTCAGTGCACCCTCCCCAGGTGTTGCTCCTCGTGGAGGCTCAGGGCTCTCATATGCTGCTGTGCCGTCGAGTGTTAGCTGGGCCCAGAAGACCTGCAATCCCCTGCCCTCTGGATTCAGCTGACAGGACTTCAGTACCAGCACAGCCACAGACTCCGATGTCCAGTTTCTAGCGCTCAGTGCTGGGGTGAGCTTGGTTGCAGCTCCACTCCCCAGGTTCTCCTCGACTTCACTCCTCTTCCCTCACACACCCTTCTCCAACTCCACTTCTCTCAAACACTGACTAACCCCGCTTCCAGGCCAGAACTTATAGGGAAGCTCCCTGAAACCGGGTGTTAGAGCTCCCTTTCTAGTCTGGAGTCAGAAAAAGTGCTGGATGCTGGTGTTCCTGGTAAGGGGACCCCTCCTTGCTCTCAGGCATTACATCACCCCCTGTGAGGGAGGCAATGCCACTGTGTCAACTGGATTCCTGGGGTGCCACATTCCCCCCTAGGGAAATTCAGTACTCCCGGACTGAGGAAATAAAAACAGCAACAAGTGAACAATAATAACTATTTACAAGATTGCAAACATAAATTTCAAAAACCAAAAGCTCAAAAATAGTCCTGGTGACGATTAGTCCATGCGTCATGGTCCATTGTTCATTCCTGAGCCAGATTGGTAACTATATACAAGTATTATCCTGGTCACAACAAGTCCAGTGACCTAATCGTGCATTAAATAAAATAAAATAGGATTGCACAAAAGTTCTCACAGAGTCTCTGTAGGCTCATATGCTTGACGGTTACGTATTCACATTACATATGTAAACCAGGTGTTAGAGCTCTCCCTTCTGGTCTGGAGTCAGGAAAAGTGGTGGATGCTGGTTTTTCTGGTAAGGGGACCTCTCCTTGCTCTTAGGCATGACATCACCCCTGTGAGGGAGGCAATGCCACTGTGGCAACCGGACTCCTGGGGTGCCAAACAAACGTGTCGAATCTTTCCAGACTGCAACATATCAATTTATCCTGCGTAGATGCGAGTCTCTGCAAGAGAAATCACACCTGTACAATGTACTGGACGCGGTGAATCCGCACGGTTCAGTGAACACATGAGGAATCACCTGCGTTCAATAGAGGGCAGCACTTTGGACACAGCGGACATGTGCTGTGTCCAAAGTGCTGGCACTTCCGGATTGTCTGCACATACCCTAAAAAATGGTTGTTTTTGAAAGCAGTGTTTCTACTGCCAAGAGAGCAGACTTTGGCTGAAAAAAAAAAAACGCACCAAAAACACTGATTCATATGCACATCTGTACTATATGTATATGTGAGTCGTCCTCCAGGGCCATGGGGTACTCGAAACCGAGCCTATTGACTTCTATGGGGGATATCACGGCAGCTACGACCCGGTCCGTGGCCCTGGGCACTCACCAAAAGGGGATATATTTACAGGGGATAAAGTTTATGTAGTGATTCGTGACGCCACCTGTAGTGTCTGGTCAGGGTGACCAGCGCTGCTGTGCAGGTCCTCTGGAAGTGATGGTATTAGGCAGCTAGTTGGTAGGCCTCCTACAGGTGAGGCTGTGCTCTTCCAGGGCAGGTAGATGTTGTATATTTGAGGAATGGTGCTGAAGAATGTAGCAGAGAGAGATGTGCATCGCTGAAATAATTCTAGGAAACAGTCCAAGTGCAGTTTCAGGGTTTTTACTCACAGTCTGTTGCCAGCAAGACAGATGCCCGCCTGGTACTGTGTCCTCCGGGCGAGGGGTCCAGCAACCCCCAGGTAGATCAGGTCACACTGTGTAGCCCTGGTGTGAAGGCACACGCAGTACCCTGGAGGATGTGCGGAGAGGTAACAGTTTAATGCTCAATAAACATTCACTCCATCACACACTTGGACACACCCATAGGGTATGTAGCCAGTCAGTCTATTTCCTGTCCTCGGACAGAGAGAGAAGTCAGTCAGTGGTGAGTCATCCCACCTGTGTGCAGTCTGTGCAGGAAGAAAGAGGAGTCAGCAGCAGAACCTTCAGTCGCCTGTCCCAAGGACAGTGGAGTTCAGTCGACATGCTCCTGAACTAGAAGATTACTGAGCCTCTGTTAGCGAGCTCTGGGAAGAGGAAAGAAGGGATTAGCTTGTATTTTACCTTTGGAAGTGTGGAGTGCTTATGCTACAAGCGCGGACAGGGCGAAGGGCGCAGTGGAAGGAATTCAGTAGTGCCTTAAGGATTGGATTATCCTGCACATTGTCACCGGTCACTGGCGACCGAAGTGTCACTATAGCTTTAGGCATAGTGATAGAAAAACCAGGTCTTACTGGACCTTAGGTCGCAGCAAGCAGCCCTTGGAGTGTCAGTACGTAACAGGGGTCAGGTGGAATAGGAACTTTTGAGCCTGATCAGCAAAAGCAAGAACCTAGTTCCATCAAAGGAAGGCTCCGACCACAAAACTGACCGGGCAGTACAGCTTGGAGAAGCTGGAGAAATTGGAGTGAACTAGGCTTTATGCTGGTTGGACTCATCATATTGGAAAGTAAAGGAGGCCCCCAACCTGATCAGCTGTTATCTCAAAGCACATCCTCCACCCGACCAGCCTCCCTGGGACCTGCCTTATCATCTGACAAGTAAAAGGTATGGAAAGACGCTGGATGGTGTGAGACTGAGTTATTTGATTGCATCCCTGCACAACCCCACCATAACTATCGACCTGAGGGAAGAGTCCCACCTGTAGGGGACCCGACATCTAGCTGCCTCACCATCCCCTCAGAGATCTACAGCAGCGCTGGTCTTAGTGATCAGAGAACTACAGGTGGCGTCACGAACTGTATTATTACCTATCCCCTGTAAATATACCCCCCAATATACGCCTGACCGCCAGGGCCACAGATCGAGCCAGCGCTACCTGTGACAACCCCATAGACTTCCATGGGCTCGGCTCTGAGAACCCCATTGCTCTGGTAAACCACAATTGTGGTGCGGGTCAAGACAAACTTGGCGTCACGAACAGGATCCGAAACTCGCAAAATTGCGAGCCCTGTGTGCCTGTGGAGGTGTTTTTGTGAAAAAGGACTGTTTGCTATTTTTGGCGCTAAAATCCGCCATTATGCCGCCAAATTCGCGCCCTCAGGCGCTGGAGAAGAAGGTGGGCGTGGATTCGTGGGCGTGTGCCCCCCCTGTGGCGCGAAGAGAATGCCTGCCCTCTCAAAGTGCTATTACAACATGCGATCCTGCCCTACAGCAAAGGAGGTCCGCCTCCTCTTCACCTTCCCTGCGAAGAGGAGGAGACGCAAACCCCGCCTCCACGGAAGAGACGGACGGCTCTGAAAGAAGAAGAGAGTCTGTTCTGGAACATCATGGAGGCAGGACGTGTGCAGCCGAGCAGGGAAGCGGTGGAAGGCAGGCCCCGTTCCCCAGCCAAGCTGCCACTAGAACCAGAACCATCTGTGGTCCTGCACCTGCAGCAAGCCTTGCTGGAGATTGGAGAGGAAAATGCCAGGTTAAAGAAGATGATTTCGCAACAACCTGGCATGGAGGAGATCGAGAGACGCCGGCGTACCCTGATACAGCGGCGGCTGTGGGACACGGTGCTCTCTCCCCTCAACGATCCTCCACGATTTGAATTACCAAGACTTCTGCTGCCCAAGGCTAAGGAGCAACCGGAGGCTACCCCAAAAGTACCGACCCTGATCCTACCGATGGAGCGGTGGAAGCGAAGGAGGTTGAGGAGGTACCGCCAGTTCCGGAACGCCCGCCCGGCCAGGAGGCCGCAGCAGATGATCGATCCCGGTAGGGACACCGGAGAGGTCCTGTCCATCATTACCAGACGTCGACTGGGATGAGATGGCGCGCCTGGATGACGTCGCCTACGCCGCCCAGTGGGAACGTGAGTGGCAGCGTCGCGAAGAGGAACAGCGACGCCGGCAAGAGGAAGAACAAGAGAGTCAGCGAAACCGACAGCGGCAGCATGCAGAGCTCATCGCGGACAAGGAGACCGTTCGCCGCGATAAAGGTACCCGGAGGGAACCACGACGTCAGGGGTGCGTCACCGAATTCCAGTTCCGCAAGGGCTGGGGTTTTATCCGGGAACCGGGACTTTACCCAGGGGTATTTGTGAGCCGACGCGATGTAGAGTCCCACCTACCACAAGGCCATCCGGGAAGGGACCTGGTTAATGGGGACATAGTCACCTACACACGGCACTGGGGTATGAAGGGATGGTATGCCCTTAATGTCACAATCGTCCGTGACCCCGTCCCCGACGCAGGTAACGTCACCATTGCCAGCGCATCACAGTCCCGAGCTTCCGCTGCACCAGGCCGTGCCCCGGCATCGCCCCCTGAATGTCCCTCGCAGTTCGAAGCACCGCCTGCATACTCTTCACTGCCTTGTCCTCCTACTACATCGCAACCTGCGACCCAATCTACATCGCAAACTGCGGTTACAGCTAAATCGCTACCTGCAACGCAAATTGCGACGCAATCGGCGTCTCACAAGGATGATATACCCGTTGCGCCCCTAGTGGTTCGCACGAGGACTGTAGCGACCCAAACCCTGATAGCAGGTCACGACTTGTTGGTCATGGGATCTAAGAATCATCGTATTGTTCCAGCCCCGGGATGGAAAGTATAATGGAAGCCTGCAAGAAAATGTGAAGAACGGTAGGACCCAGACAGGGTTTACCGCAACAAAGAAAATGTAGAAAGTTTTGATAAAAGAAATAATTGCTGTTTTGCACTTTATTGCTACGTATAGTGTTTACATAGTTTTATATATAATGAGTAGAATGCCCGGCTGGGTACCAGAGTGAAAATTTGAAAAATTGAATGCATAGTTTTACATAAAATGCCCTGTTGGGTAAAGTAAAAGTTATAGAAGAATGATGCATACTTGAAATATGTATATATATATGTCCTTTTATTATGTCATGAACTTTGAGGCTGAGGACTGTGCCAGCCCAGAACTTATCTTTGTACATAGTTGCGCTTCGGTGCATTATATTGGTTTTACATGAAACCACCTCAACTACCTCTGAATATAAAACCCGTGTGGTGTGGCACTGAGCGAGGTCTGCATTCAGATGTCCTGCAGCCCACCCAGGGCCCACGTTGAAGGTTTGGTGCGGGTCCTTCACAAGAATATTGTCATCTATTTATATGAAAATGTCTATTTAGTATTTTGTATTTTTCTATGCCTATTGTTATAATGCAACGTTCAAGAAATCCGTACCTCCCGGATGGGAAGAGTTAATGTTTATTGTTAATGAAAAACAAAATGTCTTCTTGTATTTCACAGCCCGGGAGTGCTGTATTTTACCAAGGGGGAATGTGTAGCCCTGGTGTGAAGGCACACGCAGTACCCTGGAGGATGTGCGGAGAGGTAACAGTTTAATGCTCAATAAACATTCACTCCATCACACACTTGGACACACCCATAGGGTATGTAGCCAGTCAGTCTATTTCCTGTCCTCGGACAGAGAGAGAAGTCAGTCAGTGGTGAGTCATCCCACCTGTGTGCAGTCTGTGCAGGAAGAAAGAGGAGTCAGCAGCAGAACCTTCAGTCGCCTGTCCCAAGGACAGTGGAGTTCAGTCGACGTGCTCCTGAACTAGAAGATTACTGAGCCTCTGTTAGCGAGCTCTGGGAAGAGGAAAGAAGGGATTAGCTTGTATTTTACCTTTGGAAGTGTGGAGTGCTTATGCTACAAGCGCGGACAGGGCGAAGGGCGCAGTGGAAGGAATTCAGTAGTGCCTTAAGGATTGGATTATCCTGCACATTGTCACCGGTCACTGGCGACCGAAGTGTCACTATAGCTTTAGGCATAGTGATAGAAAAACCAGAGTCTTACTGGACCTTAGGTCGCAGCAAGCAGCCCTTGGAGTGTCAGTACGTAACAGGGGTCAGGTGGAATAGGAACTTTGAGCCTGATCAGCAAAAGCAAGAACCTAGTTCCATCAAAGGAAGGCTCCGACCACAAAACTGACCGGGCAGTACAGCTTGGAGAAGCTGGAGAAATTGGAGTGAATA
>JARQOD010010666.1:0-26459 GCA_033576555.1 Oophaga sylvatica | reverse complement strand
TCAGGGATGGGCCCTTGAACCCCACCTGGGACAATTCCGCCAAAAAATTTATTTTTCGAAAGGGGTTATCCCCATGTTAAAGGATGAACTTGCCATGCCGACCCCTCCCACTGGTTAGGTGCTTTATTAATACTGCTCCTATTGATACTCGTTTAACGAACGCAGGCAAGAGAGATGGTTCGAAAGCAATCGTACTAACCTTTTCCTACCTTCCTCTCCAGCTAAGGACCTTTGAATAGGATTCAGGGAACCTGAACCTGAACCCATGCAGGTAGACTCTTTACTACGACGGGTTGTGATGCACGCAAGGAAACATCGTTTTAAGGGAATCTATGTTTTTATTGTGTAAGTCAGGGCACTTTATTATTAACTTCCCAGTCGTTTTCGCAAGACTACTGCAGCACTCATTCATTGTGTGTTGCGAGAGGGGATCTGTCAGGTCCGAGCCTCAGGCTCCAGAGAGAGCTGCAGCAACAGATCTTGATTTCTCGGACTTAACTCCGTTACCTCTGAGGACGTTGACTGTGTAATGCTGCCTTCTTTCAAGTTTCCTCAGCGGTTTCCCAGCTGAGTTGTAGAAAAACAATTTCACTGTTTTCTTTCCATCAACTCTGGGTTGACTCAGCCTGGGTGTTCTAAGCTCTGCTATGATCGACTCGGTGCAAGTGGAAATTTTATGGATGTTCCTTTGTCTAAAACGGGAATACGTTCAGTGAAGAAGGCTACTCCAGTAAGATGGAAACTGTGGATGGCTCCCTGCTGACTCTGGACCAGTGGATCAGGAAACAGAGCCTTTAAAGGTTCTTATGGGTAAAGGATCATCAAGAGAAACTGTCCTTTATGCTTATCTCTTCTCCTCACTTTCCCATTATTCTAGGGCTACCATGGCTGAGGCTCAGAATCCTACCATTAACTGGGAGACCAAGGAATTACACTTTCCAGAGAAACAGATGAGTCCAAAAATTTCGCTTGCTCTGTTCCTAAAGGAACCAGTCAGTCCCTGAACTACCAGCTGTATACAGGACTATGTGGATTTATGTGACAAGAAGAACGCTGACCAGCTTCTCCTCACGTCCATATGATTGTCCATTGATTATTGCCTGGAGCAGAGATACCTTTTGGTAAGATCTACCCCCTGGCGGGGCGAGCTGAAGGCTTTAAAAGAGTACATAGACGAAAATCTAGCCAAGGGCTTCATTACGCCCTTTCATTCTCCTGCAGGGGCACCCATATTCTTTGTTAAGAAGAAAGATGGATCCCTGAGACTGCGTAGACATATAGGGAACTCAATAAGGTTACTATTAGAAAACCGTTATCCATTGCCTTAATCCCTGAGTTATTGGAGAGAGTGCGACATGCCAAAATTTTTTTCTAAACTAGATCTTCGTGGGGCCTATAACTTAGTCCGTATTAGACTGGGGATGAATGGAAGATGCATTCAGGGTCCGCTATGGACACTTTGAATATCTAGTTATGCCTTTTGGTCTGAGTACCGCCCCAGCCCCTTTCCAAACACTGGTGAATGACATCTTCAGGGCTCTCCTAGATACATTCGTGGTAATTTATTTGGAGATATTTTATTTTTTCTAACTCCACAGAGGAACATCTGGACATGTGAGAATGGTCTTGGAACGTCTAAGACAATCATCTTACATCAAGCTTGAAAAGTGTGAATTCCAAAGACCGAATTCAATTTCTGGGGTATGTACTGTCTACACAAGGAAATTAGTATGGATGGAAGTAAACCCAGCCTCAATGATTGGCCAAGTCCTAGAAATGTGAAGGAGGTACGCGCTCATCGGGTTTGCAAAACTTCTATAGACGTTTCATTAGAAATTTCTCTGAGGTAGTGTCACCTATCACCCAACTTACCCGGAAAGAGTCTAAGTTCTCCTGGACTCCCCAAGCCCAGGAAGCATTTTCCCGTCTAAAAGATTAATTTACCACTGCACCATCTAGTACATCCCACCAGGCTTGCCTTCATAATAGAGGTGGATGCTTCAGACTGTTGCCGTGGGAGCTATACTCTCTCAGAGAACAGGTGAGAAGAATGTCTTGCATCCCTGTGCCTTCTTTTCCCAGCAGTTGTCTTCGGCTGAGAAGAAACTACGATGTGGGCAATAGAGAGTTGTTGGCCATTATTTGCGCCTTCAAAGAATGGAGACACCTTCTTCAAGGAGCTGCACAGCAATAGTCGTTCTGACAGACCATCGTAATCTTGAGTTTATCAGGTCGGCCTAAGTGCCTGACTCCTCGCCAGGCTCGGGAATCTTTTCTTAAACCAATTTAATTTTATTATTTTTTAGACCAGGATCGCGCAATGGAAAGGCTGATGCACTCTCTAGGATTTACTCAGCAGAGACAAGTCCAATTACTCCTCCTAAGACTATTCTTCTGACTCTAGATTCCTAGGAGTGATTCATCATCAAGACCTAATTTAAAGACATCAAGGAAGCATACCATGCGGATTCTTTTTTGGCTCAAACCCCCAAGGGACGTAAGTCTTGTCTTTAAGAATGGTTGTGGATTCTGGGACAAACGTCTGTATATCCTGAAACAGTCAGATTGAGAGGTATTGCAACTCATTCACGATTCCAAAATAGCGGGCATAGAGGAATTCTAAAGACACAGGAATTTCTTTCTCGTTTCTTTTGGTGGCCCACTTGTAGGAAGGATGTTTTGGACTATGTCACTTCGTGTTGAGGTTGTGCAAGATGCAAACACTCGCTCTCACCAACTGGTCTGTTACAGCCTTTCCCACCCCGTCCCGCCCGTGGGGATCCATTTTATGGACTTCATTGTGGAATTACCAACCTCTCAAGGGAAGAAACACTATTCTAGTGGTGGTTGACGTTTTAACAAAGGCAGCTCATTTTATCCCTTGTGTCGGCTTAACCCACTGCAAAAAGAATCAGATTTGATGATTAAAGATTGTGTTTCGTTTACATGGAGTACCGGATGAGGTTATTTCGGATCGGGGGTGCAATTCACTTTAGGTTTTGGCAATTTCTGTGCAGCATTGGACATTAAGTAAACTTTCTTCTGCTTTTCATCCCCAGACTAATGGACAAACCGAACGAACCAATCAAACCCTGGAGCAGTATCTCCGCTTTATCTGCCACCTACAGGTGATTGGTGGATCTACTTCATTGGCTGAGTTCTCTTACAACAACTCTCAGAGTGCCTCCACTAAACAGTCTCTTTTTACTCTAATCTAGGTTATCATCCTAACATTCTACCACGATTTCCCTAGAGACGCTTTGCAGCAGTGGCCTGAAAGAGTCACGACTTTACAGAAGAATATGGATCTTCTAAGGAGAATTGGATCGGCTCGGAAAGGTACAAGAAGGCAGCAGATAAATTTCGTAAACCTGCACCAGCTTTTAGGTAGGAGACCTGGTCTGGCTGTCAACCAGAAATCTTAAGTTAAGGATTCCATCGTCTAAGTTGGGACATAAGTACATTGGACCCTATAAAATCAGTAAGATTATAAGTGCCGTTGCTTGTCGTCTTCCAATTGCCCAGAACTATGAGAATCCACCCTGTCTTTCATGTATCCCTACTAAAGGCTGCGACACCCAATACGTTTCCTGGACGTTTCTTCTCCTTGCCCTGACCCAGTGTAGTCGATGGTCAGGAAGAATTTGTGGGTGGAAAGGATTTTAGATTCCAGGTTGTATAGAAATCAGTTACAATATCTAATTAAATGGCCAGGGCTACCAGTGGAGGACAACTCATGGGAGCCAGTCAATAACGTTAATGCTCCTCGCTTGCTCCGTCAGTTATCAGAGGTACCCACACAAGCCTGGTCTGAGGTCATCCGGAGGTTGTCCCTAAGGGGGGAGTAATGTAAGGTTCTGTGTATCTGTTTCTGAAACTCAGTTTGTTCGTCGGCCATTTTGCTTTTCTGTTTTGCTGCAGCTATCTTGCCCTCAGTCAAAATGGAGTTTTTCCAGCTTGCATGTTCCCGCCCTGATTCTCTCCGTTTGCTTCTTAAACAGCCACACCTGAGCAATCAGTGCTTCAGAATCTAGCCTGCAGTGAACCTGTGTTCTGACTCCTGAAGCCTTGGACCTTGTACTCCAGCCATTCTATGAGAAACTTGAGCACTTGTGGACTCTGAATCTGCTCTTGAGAGCCTCACGTTTGCATGGACTTGCGGTAACAGAGAAGAAGATCGAATCTGTTGTGGAGAGTTATTGCTGAGCTTAGATTACTCTGGCTGCTGTGTCTCCTGCTTCTGTGTTTGCAACCTGTGTGTTTATTTTTGCCAATTTGTATGAAGCAATACAAGACTTTCTTATCAACTGTGTCTCAAGTATTTTCATCGCACCCAAGCACAAGACGCTATATGAACTGTACCACATACATTACACTCCATTTGCAGACACGGTGTTTCGGACTGTTGGTCCTCGTCAGTGCAAAGTAGGAGAGATCGGATTTGGCTAGATGAGAGGCTCTGGACTGAGGTCTGGGGGGTTAAGGTTACTCCTTGTGGAGAGTGACATACCAGCTCTGGCGTGTCGAGGTAAGGAGGCTTATTCGCCGTGCAATGCTCCTCTGGGAAATTTTAATATGCAAATTGCCTCTTCAAACAAAGAGGACTTGTACTCTATAGCGCCACCTGTTGGAAGTAGCGATCCTACAAGTCACAATCAACCCTTTAAACGAGTCTTGTAATATGACTTAGGATAAAAGCCAAATCAGAATCTCCATTTGCAGACACGGTGTTTCGGACTGTTGGTCCTCGTCAGTGCAAAGTAGGAGAGATCTGATTGGCTAGATGAGAGGCTCTGGACTGGGGTCTGGGGGGTAAGGTTACTCCTTGTGGAGAGTGACATACCAGCTCTGGCGTGTCGAGGTAAGGAGGCTTATTCGCCGTGCAATGCTCCTTGGGAAATTTTAATATGCAAATTGCCTCTTCAAACAAAGAGGACTTGTACTCTATAGCGCCACCTGTTGGAAGTAGCGATCCTACAAGTCACAATCAACCCTTTAACGAGTCTTGTAATATGACTTAGGATAAAAGCCAAATCAGAATCTCCATTTGCAGACACGGTGTTTCGGACTGTGGTCCTCGTCAGTGCAAAGTAGGAGAGATTGATTTGGCTAGATGAGAGGCTCTGGACTGGGGTCTGGGGGGTAAGGTTACTCCTTGTGGAGAGTGACATACCAGCTCTGGCGTGTCGAGGTAAGGAGGCTTATTCGCCGTGCAATGCTCCTCTGGGAAATTTTAATATGCAAATTGCCTCTTCAAACAAAGAGGACTTGTACTCTATAGCGCCACCTGTTGGAAGTAGCGATCTACAAGTCACAATCAACCCTTTAACGAGTCTTGTAATATGACTTAGGATAAAAGCCAAATCAGAATCTCCATTTGCAGACACGGTGTTTCGGACTGTTGGTCCTCGTCAGTGCAAAGTAGGAGAGATTGATTTGGCTAGATGAGAGGCTCTGGACTGGGGTCTGGGGGGTAAGGTTACTCCTTGTGGAGAGTGACATACCAGCTCTGGCGTGTCGAGGTAAGGAGGCTTATTCGCCGTGCAATGCTCCTCGGGAATTTTAATATGCAAATTGCTCTTCAAACAAAAAAAGACTTGTACTCTATAGCGCCACCTGTTGGAAGTAGCGATCCTACAAGTCACAATCAAACCCCTTTTAAAGAGTTTGTAATATGACTTAGGATAAAAGCCAAATCAGAATTCTCCATTTTTCAGACCTATAGTGACTGGCAGGCAACCCCCACATGTTCATAGGCTGTCTAAAAAGCACCAAACATGCATGGCGGGGATTGAGCTTCCACTTGAGCATTAAAAAAGTACTCACTGAGTAAAATAACATCCCTAGCACACTGATGCTTGAGCACGCTCGCTCATCACTAGCAGTAAGAAATTTGTTTTTTTTTTTTTTGATTGAATGACAAAATGCTTAAATTTTTGTGGAACTCCTAATTTCAATTAAATTCTACTTAAACTCGATACTCTACTGACGATCTGCTCATCTCTCATAATCCTGTGACGGGCATGGACCATGCAACCATCTGACTGACACCTTGTTATAGCGTCTTTCATTTCCAAACGTAGAAGAGAGAAGTCTCTTTAATGAACCAAAGAAAAAACATTTAGTCAATAATACATTTTAAAAACATCCTGAAATATGCACAAACATGTTTATTATTATATCAGAAGTGGTTTTCGCCTTACTCACCTGCACTGACGCATTTCTGGGAATATGAACCACAGACCAAATAGTATGCACACCTGCTTAGTGAAGAGAATCTTCAACTTCAGGCTCCCCTGAACAATGAGAAGAACAAGTCATTCTCCATTTTGCTTAAAAATAGAAACACATAACTATTCTCATGAATGCAGCAACACATATTAAGTAATTCTCCATTAATCGTAAGGGATGCATGCCAATCATTAGAGCTTTTCTAATCTGTGGATCCGATAAGAATAGGAGCAATTATATTAGTTGCTGTCACTAAATTGTGGGCATAAGCTGTACTGCAGAAAAAGGGATTATACGGGAAAGAAGTGTGAGTTTTTTTGATTGTTTGAAGTGCCTTTAGCAGGTATAGTATAGTAAAGACTCCAACTATCATTTAATATTTCATGATAACGCTGTTAAATATTTATAGGATCCATACAGAGAGTGAATTTATTAGACAGATGGAATAAAATGTTCAGAAATAGTAAAGTTATGAGAAGGAGAGATTGAGTAGTGTTGTGTGCCCTTTTCTGTGTCAAGTGGAACTATCTGGCATATTTTTCTCTTTTTTATCAAGGTTTTAAATGTGTTAACATAAACACTAGCTATGATCGAATGTTTTGAAATTTAGTAGGTATTGTCCATGCCAACCTCTCAGCATGCAAGTTACCAATGTTTTGTGAATGTTCACAGTTGAATCATAGAATCATAGAATGGTAAAGTTGGAAGGGACCTCTAGGGTCATGTGGTCCACCCCCTGCTCAATTCAGAGTTCACTAAATTATCCCAGACAGATGTCTGTCCAGCCCCTGTTTGAATACTTCCATTAAAGGAGAACTCACCACCTGTCATGGCAGCCTGTTCCACTCGTTGATCACCTTCACTGTCAAAAAGTTTTTTCTAATATATAATCTGTCTCCTCCCATTCAGTTTCATTTAATTGCTTCTAGGTCTTTCCTTGTGCAAGTTAGAATAAAGCTAAACATTCCCAAATCCTCTGACCATTCCTCTTAGGACTTTGCAGACCTGTGACCATTCTGGTCGCTCTTCTCTGAACTTGCTCCAGTTTGTTCATATCTTTTTAAAATGTGGTGCTCAGAACAGGACACAATATTTCAGATGAGGTCTGACCAAGGAGGAATAGAGAGGGCTAATTACTTCACGTGATCTAGACGTTATGCTTCTGTTAATGCAACCAAGAATTGTGTTTGCCGTATTTTTGCTGCTGCATCACACTGTTGACTCATGTTCAGTCTGTGATCTATTAGCATACCAAAATATTTTTCACATGTGATGTTGCTTAGCCCTATTCCTCCATTTCTGTATATTCTCTTTAAATTTTTCTTGCCAAGATGTAGGACTTTGCATTACTCCCTGTTAAAAACCATTCTGTTAGATGCTGCCCACAGTTCCAGTTTGTTTTATATCTTTTTGAATCCTCTCTCTCTCTTCTCTAGTATTAGATATCCCTCCTAGCTTTGTGTCATCAGCAAATTTAATCAGTTTACCCTCAAATCCTTCATCTAAATCATTGATAAAGATGTTGAACAACACATGGCCAAAGAAAAAGCCTTGTGGTACCCCGCTTGAGACATTCTTCCAACTGGATGTGCAGCCATTTACAGCCACTCTTTGGGTCCAATCACTAAGCCAGTTATGAATCCACCTAACAGTTGTATTGTCCATTCTATAGTTGGTCATTTTTTCAATAAGGATGGTATGAGATACTTTGTGAAATGCTTTGCTGAAGTCAAAATATACTATATCTACTGCATTTCCTGATCAACCCAGTCAGTGATTGTGTTCAAACCTGACCTATGCAATTAAGGTAACACAACTCTTCTTGTGTGTCTCAAGACTTCATTTACTTCTCTGTTATATTGTTTTTACAGCAAATTATATAGTCCATAACAACTTATAACACCCAAAGGGATTTCATTATTGAAAGTTATCAGTCAGGTGGATGGCACAAAAAAAAATCCCAAGGAGTTAGCTATATCATGGACCATTGTGAACATTGTCATCAAGAAGTGGCTTAAATTGGCACAACAGTGACATCACATAGAGCGAGGCATCCCCCAAAAAATTTATGAAATTGATGAAAAACTTGCTGCTGTGTAAAGCTTGGTATCGGCTGAAATATGTAGTTGGATTAACACCTTCCTTGAGGGCCGGGACATCTCTGATTCTGCTAAAATTTCACCTTTAATCACGAAAATGACCTTAAGCATACAGTATCTCCAAATCAACAAATTAATAGGTTCAAAGCTTGGAATGGCCGAATCAGAGCCCAAACCTGAGTCCACGTAAAAATCTGTGTGAGACTTGAAGAGGACGCTGAACTCAGAGATGCCTGACAGATTTGGTGCAAGAAAAAGTCAGCAAAGATTGCCAATTCTAAATGTATCATGTGGATAGACTTTTACACAGAAATACTGAATGCTGTCATAAATTCAATGGGTATTTCAACAAAGTATTAGTGTGCATATGTACGCCACCATATTATTCTAGTTCTTTATTTTTTATTTTTCTACCTGAAAAGTTTTCAGTTTATTTTGCTATTGAATTGTACAGATTAAGAGTGAGAGTAAAGGGGGAAAAAGGTTTGATTTGATTCTTCTTAGTATACTGTTTTTATGTAGCAAAACTTGGTATTTTAATAAAGGTCTGTAAGCTTTTTATAACCATTGTATCTCTACTATGATGAATAGCGTGTACTTCAAAAGAAAAATTTAAAATCCTTGCTAATGATATTCCATACATATTTTCCTCCCAACAAGAATTTTAATATTTATTAGTAGGCCATAACATTATCTATTGTACACATACTGTACACAACAGCATATATTCTCTCAGCTGAGATAATTTTGGGAATTATGCAAATCAAATTCTGAGCAAACTCTGGTCAGACTCTGTCCAAGGAAAAAAAAAAACAGACATATGCACAGCCCCATAGAATAACACTGATCTGAGTGTGATCTAATGTTTTGTCGGATCACACTCGTAACAAAAATTTGGTCATCAACACAAGCCTTTAAAACGTGGTATTGTTATTTGTATTCTCTGTAAATCATCTTTACAATTTTCACTTTTAGTTTCCCATTTGTCAAGACTTTATGCCTCCCATCAACAATCAATAATACAAGCAGACTGAGGAACTGTGAATATACATACTATTTACACTTTTCCTTTATGCTGTACTGTTAAATAATAAAAAAACAATTACATGGCAAAAAGATGCAATTGCAAGGTTAAAGGTAGAGCAGATTAAAGTAAATGAGTCATGGAAGCTAGGGATGTTAAATAGCGGAAATTAAATTACCACACAATACAGAGAAATAAATGAGTAAAAGCAAGAGTTAAGAATTAAAAAGTTCTCGAAAAAACAACAAAATAGATTTCTGTTCCAACCACTCATGTGCCTTGATCAAATGAAAAGTAGAGATGAGCGGATCGATCTGATGACTGATGTACAAACAATTTCCTTATAATCGCAGGACAATAGAAATGCGAAAACTTTGTGATTCGATATGAGAGAATTGCAAAAGTGCCTGGCGTTATTTGACACAATGCTGAATACATAATGAAGTAGCTAATTACATCAGTTGTGGCCACGTGGACTTAACTATCACAAAATGGCCTATCCCAGCTGATCAGGAGACTATAACAAGTCAATATAAAAGATGAAAGTCCAGCCAAGCAACATGATTTTAGTATTTTCAGTGTAGGGATAGGAGGTCAAAGTGCACAGTTCATTCCACATATGGATAGAAAAAGGACTAATCTTATTGTAATGGACTACGCCAATGCTGTAGCACATTAAAAATGGTAGCGTCAGTCTCAGTATGTGAATAATAGTTAAAATATTTAAGTGATAGAGAGATGATGGATTCTAGTCAGTGTGACTTTGAATTGTTTAATCTGTGATATGTTGCAATAACAGCACTTTAATAACAGCCTTTTTTTATTCTTCATGCACTGCATTTTAACACCCATCTGTTCTAGTTTCACTAAAAAGCAAAATCCTGAAACCAAGGCTTGTGTGTTACAGAAAGTGTGCTCCCTGCATTATGAGATGAGCAAGACATTTTCATTTCTTTAAAAGCAAAAAAGAAAAATCTCAATAATCTAGATATTTAAACACATCGGTTTACTTCACAAAATGTGTGTGTTGTAACAATAAAAATAAATATTTATTTTTTGCTTACTTCATTGTTGTGAAAGTCCGACACTAGACCTGTACACATTACCTGAACACAACTGACTGTTGCAGACAAGGTACAGTGGGAGAAAAAAATATTTAGTCAGCCACCAATTGTGCAAGTTTTCCCACTTAAAAAGATGAGAGAGGCCTGTAATTGACATAATAGGTAGACTACAACTGTAAAGGTACTGCCACACTAAACAATCCCACTAGCGTTCACGATAACGACGCATACTAATGCGATCGCTAGCGGGATTGTTTCTATATCGCTAAGTGCGGCCACATTTAGCGATATAGTTAACGACGCTATCGCCGTTAGCGATCTTCTTAACGACTTTAGCGGTACAAAAGTACCGCTAAATCGCTAAGAAAAGGTGCCACACTAGCGATATATACTTACCCAGCGGGAGCGCCGACGAGAAAATAGGGTCCGGAACGTTTCCAGCGACGAGCGAGATCACAGCAGGAAGCTCGTCGCTGGAAGCTGCCGCACACAACAACATCGCTAACGGGATCGCTAAATAGTGACGTTTTTTAGCGATCCCGTTAGCGATATTGTTTAGTGTGGCATACCCTTAAGGTATAAACAGCAGAAAAAACATCAACACTTACCTACCCAGATCTCAGAACAAATGCACTGCAGGGTGCAGCTAACCCATAAAGCAAGATGTCAGCAGCACAGGTGCAAAATACCAGATGAAACAGCCACTCTCCACATACCCATATAGGGAGGGGGTGACTGCCCAGTATACAATTGCACAACAAAGGCCCACATAGGGTGCCATTCACACAAGGATACTGCGTAGTGTCTGGTTCACAGCCTATTAGTCACGCCCCTACTCTTCGATTAGGCAGGCTGGCCAGTACACTCTCAATGCGCACCTGTGTGAACACCCCTCATGCGAGACCAAATGTGCTTGGGCTTCGCTGCACCCCGAAAAATACAATGCAAAAAATACAAAAATAGTGGGGTATTAGTTGATATTTTGGCCAAAATACGTAAGCTTGTAACCTGTGCCAAAGGTCCCCACGCTTACAAGTCCTACACTACACCATCCAGCAAAGCCACTAAAGGAGACTCAAGGCCTCCAAAAATTCAATATGAACAGCAGAAAAAAAACACCAACACTTACCTACCCAGATCTCAGAACAAATGCACTGCAGGGTGCAGCTAGCCCATAAAGCAAGATGTCAGCAGCACAGGTGCAAAATACCAGATGAAACAGTCACTCTCCACATACCCATATAGGGAGGGGGTGACTGCCCAGTATACAATTGCACAACAAAGGCCCACATAGGGTGCCGTTCACACAAGGATACTGCGTAGTGTCTGGTTCACAGCCTATTAGTGACGCCCCTACTCTTCGATTAGGCGGGCTGGACAGTACACTCTCAATGCGCACCAGTGTGAACACCCCTCATGCGAGACCAAACGTGCTTGGGCTTCGCTGCACCCCGAAAAATACAATGCAAAAAATACAAAAATAGTGGGGTATTAGTTGATATTTTGGCCAAAATACGTAAGCTTGTAACCTGCACCAAAGGTCCCCACGCTTACAAGTCCTACACTACACCATCCAGCAAAGCCACTAAAGGAGACTCAAGGCCTCCAAAAATTCAATATAAACAGCAGAAAAAACGTCAACACTCACCTGCCCAGATCTCAGAACAAATGCACTGCAGGGTGCAGCTAACCCATAAAGCAAGATGTCAGCAGCACAGGTGCAAAATACCAGATGAAACAGCCACTCTCCACATACCCATATAGGGAGGGGGTGACTGCCCAGTATACAATTGCATAACAAAGGCCCACATAGGGTGCCATTCACACAAGGATACTGCGTAGTGTCTGGTTCACAGCCTATTAGGCGGGCTGGCCAGTACACTACAACTATAAGGGCTCATACTCACTTGCTGGAAAAAAAAACGGTCAGTGTTCAGGATGGTCCGAATATGTGCAATTAACATGCGATTTGCATGCGATTTTTTTATAGCACCATCTATTGCATTAGCGATTCATGCCAAAATCGCATCAAATTGCAGCATGTTGCGATTTTTTTCTCACACCGATTTCGGATGAGAAAAAAATCGCAAATGAGATGTCACCTATTGAATAACATTGGTCCGATATTAATCCGATTTTTTATCAGCTGAAAATCCTCCGTTTTCGGCTCAAGTGAGTATGAGCCCTTAGAGTCAAAATGAGAAAACAAGGGCGTGGCCTGAGCTTTGTGGATGTAGGCAGCAGGAGCTCTAAGCTCTCACATTGACATTCTAAAGCGACAAAAAAAAGTCTGCATAGGGTTTATCAGATCACCCTTTTGGACTCTATTTCATCCATAAACCTGTGGAGCTTAATTTGGGACCAAAATCAAGACTCTGGTCCAAAGAGGACTGAAGAAATAACTTTGGGCAACTTTGGATAGCAATCTGCAGAAGAAGCAGAGGATGAGGCGGAGGGATATCACTTCCATATATTTGCTCTCTCCTACTTTGATACCCAGGGCAGCAGCAAATTTACTTTTAAGCAGCTAAGTGAAGGTCTGTGGGGACCAAAAAGTTTATCTAGACCCTTCAGAGTGTGGCACATAAAAGATACCAGCAGTGGTTGCCAGCAAATACTCATAAGCAGTGCTGAGGACGTGGAAGGATCTCCTTACCAATACTCCCCATCAACTAGGAATTGTGAAGGGCATCCTCTATTTGCCCCCAAAATGACTGAGACAGGCTCTACTAACATCGGGGGACCAAGACTCTGGTCCAAAGAGGACTGAAGAAATAACTTTGGGCAACTTTGGATAGCAATCTGCAGAAGAAGCAGAGGATGAGGCGGAGGGATATCACTTCCATATATTTGCTCTCTTCTACTTTGATACCCAGGGCAGCAGCAAATTTACTTTTAAGCAGCTAAGTGAAGGTCTGTGGGGACCAAAGAGTTTATCTAGACCCTTCAGAGTGTGGCACATAAAAGATACCAGCAGTGGTTGCCAGCAAATACTCATTAGCAGTGCTGAGGACGTGGAAGGATCTCCTTACCAATACTCCCCATCAATTAGGAATTGTGAAGGGCATCCTCTATTTGCCTCCAAAATGACTGAGGCAGGCTCTACTAACATCGGGGGACCTCCTGCAGTCAACAGAGGTAAGGCACATCTGTGTCCTGTGGGTTAGTACCAGGGAGTAAGTAGCACTCAGCTGCACATAGAAGCAAAGGGGAAGTATTTCCAGCTGCCTCTGCCTGCCACTAGCAGAGACTCACTGTTACTGTGAGAGACTTTACCTGTATGGGAAGTTACTGGAGCCTAAAACCTAATAATAACATTTCAAAGACCGGACATTTGTTAAATCTGAGAGAGTGAATAACCCTGAAATTTTCCCTGGAACATTTCAATTATTATATTGGAGTCATAGTCTCAAGGGGGAAAAAGTAGTGCAGGGAAGCATGTGAAACCCTGCTGCTACTGTAGCTGATTTGATGCAAGATATATTGTGCCTGGATTAACCCATTCAGGATCCCTGCAACTTTTTATCCATAAGACCTTTGTCTAGTCACATTTCAAGAGAACGTATCACACCTGAACAGACTCTCAAGATCTTCTAGGATTTTCTTCTACATAAAAGAACTGTGCTGATCGGAGCCAACTGCTATACTCCGGATCAATAACAATACATTTGACTACCAGGAATCCTAGACACCATCACTCAAAGTCATTGTTTGTTTGTTTTTTATTTGTTTGTTTGTGGTGTTTTTTTTTTTTTTTTTTTTAAATTTTCATTATTATTATTCTCCCACTCTACATATAATTATTGTCTGGTCAATTTGATTTGGGGTGGGCCTGTGGGTTGGTGGTTTTGGTTATTTATATCAATATATGCAATTGCTATAGGCAGATTCAATTAAGCGTTGACAATTTGAGACCTGAGACCTGGGTAGAGGTGCTGTTGGGCTACAGTGTGATATAACTCTCGAGACTCTGTCTTGACCTAAGTTTAGGTCTGGGGAAATTTTTGACATTTAAAGTTTTGTGTTTGAATTATTCAGGTGTGGGCCCTGAGATTTCTAGTTTAAAATGAGGTCTGCTAGGGGTAGGGCTAACAGCAGTTCGTCTAGGACTGGTAAGTCCTCTCTAGGGAAATTCTCAAAATCCTATGAAGACTTCCCTAATTTGTTTAGCCCCCTAAAGTCCAGATCACCTTTAAAAAGAGATGAACCAGAACCCACCTATCCGAAGCAGACACATATCTCGACCTATAGTAAAGTGACAAAAGGCGGGGCCAATATTAAAATTCCTGTGTCTAAAACTCAACCAAATACACCACCCAAGAAAAGTAATCCTGGGAGTATCTCCAAATCTCTACCTCTTAGTGATTCACCTACTGAAGAGATGGATACTTCTAAATCATTTAAAAGGAAAGACCTTAGTGAAAAAGGGAACACAGAAGGTTCTCATACAGAAGATTCTGATAGTCTTTCAGAAGATTACACGCCAAATACCAGTCCAGATAGGCAGAGGAGAAAAAGAGACAGTGAGGTGTCCACTCCATCATTTGAGGTTTTACCCCCCGCAATTAATCTTGAGGAATACAAAGGGTCTAGTAAACAGGCCACAGAGGGATTCCTGGCAAACCTCTTTCAATCATTTAGTGATGCCTTGAGAACAGGATTTGAATCCCAGGCCAGGGCCTTGCAAGAAGCGTGTAGTAGCCTTACCCAAAGAGTTGAGAAATATGAAAAGAGGATAGCACAGGTGGAGAGGGATGCTGTTTACCTTTCTAAAGAGAACTCCCTCCTTAAAGAAGAAGTTAGGTTCCTTAAAAACAAAGTTACGGATCTGGAGGATCGTAGTAGGAGGAACAATCTAAAAATCAGGGGTATTCCAGAATCTATCCCTCAAAGCGACCTTTCAGATTTTACAAATTCTTTGTTTAAAAAACTCTCACCCGATCTATGAGATTTAGAAGTAAAGATAGATCGCATCCATCGTCTTCCACGCCCCAAAGGAATTTCGCAGGAGAAGTCTAGAGATACCATTTTGAGAGTCCATTTTTTTGAAACCAAAGAAAAAATACTAAAAAGTCTGAGAGAAAGAGGCTCCCCTCCAGAGCCATATAGAGACATCAAAATCTTCTCAGACTTCTCCAAGGAAACAATGGACGCCAGGAGGTCCTTTAGGGACATTACTTTCAAACTTAGGGAATTGAGAGTATCTTACAGATGGGGCTTCCCCACTAAGCTTTTAGTTTGATATAATAACAAAAATTACCCTATCAGTTCACCTCAAGAGGGCCATAGGTTCATAAAGTTTCTTATGGATGAACCCGACTTCAAAGATAGAGATTAAATTGTATTAACAAATCCAAGTTTCTATTGCTAAATACTTGATTGTTAATGGTTATTATAACCCTTCACATACAAGATGTCTTTGTCGGATCTATGCCACAATTTATTTTTTCCCCTATCTAAGGTGAGCCACCACTCGGTTTGGTGTCCTCCAGGAGAACTCTTTAAGGTTTATATAAATTGTTTCAGTTTATTTGCTTTTTCTTCCTGTTATTTGCTGTTTCTTTTTATACTTACATTATAAATGAAAGTTTTGTCATACAATGTTAGAGGCTTAACAGCCCAAACAAGAGGTTTACTCTCTGAAAAGAGATTGTTCATACCCATGCCGAACTTGTATGCTTGCAAGAGGTCAAACTTGCTATTGATTGTCAACCAGTCTTCCGTCATAGGAACTTTCCTCATGTTTTTAAGTCATTGAATGAAAAGAAGAAAGCGGGGATCATTACGCTGGTAAGTAGCACCGTTCCATTCCAGTTTGTTGAGGAAATAATTGATCCCCAAGGTAGATTCCACATACTGGTATGCCGGCTCCAGAATAGACCTTGCACAATAATGAATATCTATGCCCCAAATAAAAGTCATATTCGATTCCTAAACAAATTGCAAAAGAAAATTGACAAGGTTAAGACTGGCGACCTTGTCTTATTGGGGGACGTTAATATTGTCCCAGACAGTTATCTAGATTCGTCCTCCTCTGTACGCCATAAAGTCCCAGCCCTAAAAAACTGGTTAGTCCAGAATGAATTCTATGATGTCTTTCGCTGTTTGAACACGTCATCGCGTGAATACTCTCATTTCTCGGACGTCCATAAAACGGCCTCCAGAATTGATCTTGTACTCACCAATATATTCACCTTAACTAAATTCAAAAGCATTAAAATTTTAAAGAAATCCATATCGGACCACACCCCTGTCCTTACTGAATTTTTGCTGGGCCCCCACTCCAAAAGTTCGTTCCTGTGGAAAAATAATCCTATCCTTTACACAATCCCGAGTTTAAACAAATAATAGAGACTTTAATTTCAAATTATTTCAAAGAAAACATATCTGATGAGGTAGATTCTTTTACTTTATGGAATGCCCATAAAGCTGTACTTAGGGGGGGACTCATACAAATCTATTCAAGATACAAAAAGAGAAATAGGGAAAAGATTATCAACTTACAAAACCAAATAAGGCAAAAAGAGGAGCAACAGATTAACCTAACAGCTCCATCCTCGTCCATCCAAGCAGAGATTCTGAAACTCAGGCAGAACTTAAGATCAGAAATATACAAGGAATATGATGGGGTCATTAAAGCCTCAAAGTATAAGGTACACACGTCGGTGAACAAGCCTGTGAAATATATGATGTCCAAACTTAAAAGAGAGAGAGTTAATAGAATGATTTCTAAAATTGTCTCCCCTTCGGGTGAAGCCAAGACCCATCCCAGGGACATAGTCGAATCGTTTGCTGAATATTTTGGGAAGCTCTATAACCTGAAGGATGATCCTTCAACTCCTATAGTAAACTCAAATCTGATAGATGCTTACTTGGAAGGTATTAACCTTCCAAAGGTTAGCAGCAGTGACTTGGACTATATAAATGGCCCCTTTTCAGAGAAGGAGATAACTGCTGTAATTAAACTGCAAAATCAAAAGACCCCTGGGCCGGACGGCTTTTCAGGGGAATACTACAAGTCTTTTTCAAAACTATTAGCCCCACATTTGGCCTCTGTTTTTGATCTGGCATCCTCTCGGGGTTCATTCCCAAATGAGATGCTGGAAGCTACAATTGTTATGATTCCAAAGGCGGGGGGGACCCCGAGAGGATACAGAACTACAGACCAATTTCGCTTATCAATAGCGACATTAAAATTTACTCTAAGATACTGGCTGAGCGTTTGAAAAATATTTTACCAAATTTGTTGAATGACGACCAGATTGGTTTCACGACAGGCAAGCAAGCGTCAGATGGGACCAGAAGGGTAATTAACCTGATGAACCTAGTTAAGACTTCAGGACATCAATCAGCATTTCTGGCACTGGACGCCGAGAAAGCCTTTGACAGGCTAAACTGGTCATTTTTGAAAACAACTCTTTCCAGATTTGGCTTTGATGAAAAATTCCTATCAACAGTTTTCGCGCTTTACTCGGGTCCCAGTGCCAGAATTTACGCTAACAACTTTTTGTCTAATCCGTTTTGTATTACCAATGGAACAAGACAGGGGTGTCCCTTATCTCCTCTGTTGTTTGTTCTCGCCATTGAGCCTCTGGCCGAAAAAATCAGACTTAACGAAGGGATCAGAGGTTTTAAACTCTCTTCTCGTCATTATAAGCTGGGCCTTTTTGCTGACGATTTGTTTCTTACACTGTCCGATCCTATAAACTCTATTAAGGCTCTCTCAAGAGATTTGGAAGAATTTTCCAAAGCCTCTTACTTTAAGATAAATATGCATAAATCTAAATTTATTACTTTTAACATGTATAAAGCTGAAATTGACGAGTTGAGAGGACAAACTGAGTTTGCTTGGGAAGAAAAGGAAATAATCTATTTGGGTATCAAAATATCAGGATCGATTCAAGCTATAATTAGAGCTAACTTAGAGAATATTATCAAAACGATTGCAACTGACCTATCTTTCTTTGCACAATTGGGCCTCTCTATTTTCGGGAGGACACTATCAGTTAAATCTTTTGTTTTACCTAAAATATTATATGTTTTTAGGACTTTACCAGTAATCCTCCCATTTAGGACTCTTCGCAAAATTCAGAGAATGATACTCTCTTTTGTGTGGAATGGCAAGAAAGCTAGAATCTCAGCTGACTTGCTATACAAACATAAAAATCATGGAGGTGCCGGTCTTCCAAATATTCATGCATACTATCTGGCCTCGTTGATTAAACAGAGCTGGTATTGGTTTGCTGACAGCGACCCACATCCAGCTTGGCTTCACCTAGAGAGGGACACTAGCGGGTTAAACTCGGTCCGAAAACTTTTTTTTGTTTTCTTTTTCACAAATCACGAAAAAACTCACCACATCCCATTTTTCAGTCATTAATCTCTGCCTGGAGGACTCTTGTTAAGCCACATAAAAATGTTAAAAAATTGGAGTACATTCCAAACCTACCCCTTTCCCTTTTGGCCATAATACTTGATTTCCCTATCCCTGAAACATGGACAATGTCAGGAATTAAAAGGGTGGGAGACATTTATATCGGGGGTAAATTCCTAACTTTCAGTGAGATTAAAACCAAATATAGGTTGCCTTCCTCCGAGATAATTCTCTTTACCATGTTGAAGGATTGCATGATGGAAATAATATCTGGAAAATCTTGGAATTATGAAACTCTATCATCACTTTTGTGCAATGTTAAAAACAAGCATATCTGGAGTCTAAGCAACTTGTATAGGCTTATAGCTGGGGATCCTAGTGGCACAAAAAACGTTTACATGAAAAGGTGGGAGTCTGATTTAGAAGACTTTCGGGCTGAGCAATGGGACGGTGCTATTAAAAATATCTATCGATCTAATATTTCAATGGCCCTCCATGAATGCCACTTAAAAGTGATGTCTAGATGGTATTATACCCCGATTAGGTTGTCGCACATTAATTCAGAGCATTCCCCTTTGTGTTGGAGAGTGTTAGGGTTCGATTTCCCGCTGCTGCACAAGGGGAATCTCGAACCCGTCCCGCTGCGGTCTCCCATTCATCTCCGGCCGCAGTGGAGCCTGCTCAGCAGAGACGTCGTTCCAAGCGTCTTGCCCACTCCACTACTGTGCAGTGACTTGCTGCTGCCTTTTCTGGATCTGCTATTATAGCCAGTGCTGGAGCAGACGCCTTTGGGACAAAGTCCTGCGTTTTCCCTTCTGAGCATGCCCAGAGTGAGATCTCTCATTGGAGATCAGGGGTCACATGTTCAGGTGCTGCAGCGGCTCCTATTGGTCCGCCAGGAAGGTCATGTAGCTACATGTGTTTGTAACAGTTTCTCATTGGTCCTTGTTCCTGGAAGGTCCTGTAGCTGTTGCTATAAAAGGGTAGCATGGCTGGGCCGCCATGCGCTAATATCAACCATTGTATGCTATGCGCCAGTGTGGTCATGTGTATGTGTGGATAGGGACCCGGCTGAAATAAGCCACTAGAATACCGACTTAATCGGTGAGGAGTTTGGTATGGTAGCTGGTCAGGGTCGGTGTCCTAGATGCCCTAGATTACCGGCATAACCGGTGAGGAGTTTTGATTGCCGTATTCAAGGTCTGGCGTTCAGACGCCATAGATTGCGGGTGACTCTCGCGAGGACATTAGCACATGATCACGCTTTATGTACGCTTAGCACTTAACTGTGTACCTGAGTGCCTGACAGGACACAGTGCTTTTTCTCAGCGGCCCTGTGACGTAACAGGGTTCGCTTTCAACGCTAGTCAGCGCCCTAGCGTGTTTTCTTTGCCACTCAGTTGTGTCTAGTGAGTGCGCACACATCGCCATATAGCGCTGCGGCTCTCTTTCTAGCGGCTCTGTGGAGTAACAGAGTTCGCACTCATTGCCACAGCGCATTACGGCGTTTATGTTGGCAACTCTGCGGGATAACAGAGTTTGCTTCTCGTGCCATTTTTACTAGCAGCAGGCTCCGCTTGCACGGTGGACCCCGGGCTGCGAACGCACCTTTCTACATTATATATTTGGTGTGTTCCGCAGACCCTTAACATAATATTAGCGCCAGGGTCTGGCTAGTAAAATGGCGGATGAACAGCGACTACAGCTGTACATCCAGCAGCTGGAGGGTAGGTTGGCGGCTCTTGAGCGCACAACCTCAGCTGTGGATGTTACCGCAGTCGCTGTTCAGGCTGCTAGTGTAGCTGCAGCCAGTTTGTCCTCTGCCACCTCTGTCCCTACATTGTCCCACCTCCCGCTTCCAGACAAGTTTGCTGGTGACAGCAAGCAATGTCGGGGATTCGTAAGTCAGTGCTCCATACACCTCGAGCTTCTGGCTGCACGTTTCCCAACGGATCGGGCACAAGTGGGCTTTGTGATAGCTCTTCTGTCGGGCAGAGCGTTGGAGTGGGCAATGCCGCTGTGGGAGCGCGACGACCGTGTGGTGCAGAGCGCTTCTCGTTTTCTGGAGGCTCTGAAAAAGGTTTTTCTAGGACCTCAGGTCACCCACGATGCGGCGCTCAAACTGCTGGCAAGTACTCAGGGTTCGGCTTTGGTCAGCCATTTTGCTGTCCAATTTCGGACTCTGGCCTCGGAATTAGAGTGGCCAGATAAAGTCCTCATTCCCGTGTTCTGGAGAGGACTGGCGGGTCATGTGAAAGACGCCTTGGCTACCAGGGAGATTCCTGCCACACTGGAGAAGCTTATCGCTATTTCCACCCGCGTCGACCTCCGTTTCCACGAGCGGAGGCTGGAACGTGTCCAGTGTAGGCAGAGGGTCCAGTTGGCTCCTACCTTCACCAACCCTCTGGAGTCGCCTGTTCAGGCGCCCGACCTTCAGGAGGTTGCTCCTGCAGGATCTAAATCTCGGGTCACTCGTCCATCCCCGATTTGTTATATTTGCCAGCAGCAGGGACATTTTGCCAACCGATGTCCACAGCGGCTGAATAAGCGGTCGCGCCCAGTAACCGTAGGAACAGGGTCACTGGATGCCATGAGTTTTGCCCCTAAAGTGCTCCTCAAGGGGATAATTACCCACGGTTCTACCACCCTACCCATCAAGCTGTGTGGGGATTCTGGGGCAGAGGGGAATTTTATGTCATCCTCCTTTGCTTCTCGCCACACCATGCCTTTGGTGTTGCTGGCTGAACCAGTATCGGTACGGGTGTTGAATGGAGCAATTCTGCCCTCACAAATCACCCATCAGTCTGTCCCACTCACCTTGTCTATGTCTCCTTCCCATCAGGAGAATATATCATTTTTTATCCTCCCTGAGGGTATAGATGAGGTTTTGTTGGGATTACCCTGGCTCCGCCACCACTCTCCCCATATTGAGTGGGCTTCAGGGAGAATTCTGGGTTGGGGTAATTTATGTATAGGCAGATGCATTAGGGACAGCATGCAGGTCAACACCACTGAGATACCCATAGACCTCTCTCTCTTCTTCCCAAGGTCTATTGGTCTTATGCCAACGTTTTCTCAAAGAAGGCTGCGGAGACTCTTCCGCCTCATCGCCCCTATGACTGTCCTATCGACCTCTTGCCTGGAGCTGAGCCTCCTAGAGGAAGGGTCTATCCCCTCTCTCTTCCTGAGACAGAGGCCATTTCCCAATATATTCAGGAGAACTTGGCAAGGGGATTCATTAGGAAGTCGGTGTCACCAGCGGGAGCGGGGTTCTTCTTTGTGCAGAAGAAGAACGGAGAACTACGTCCATGCATTGATTATAGGGGTCTCAACACTATCACCGTGAAAAATAAGTATCCTTTGCCGCTAATCTCTGAGCTTTTTGACAGGCTTCGGGGAGCAAGGGTATTTACTAAGCTAGACCTGCGGGGTGCGTACAACCTGATTCGCATCCGTGAGGGGGACGAGTGGAAGACGGCATTTAACACCAGAGATGGGCATTATGAATATCTGGTAATGCCTTTGGGCTCTGTAATGCTCCAGCTGTCTTCCAAGACTTTGTGAACGACATCTTCCGGGATATGTTGACCACCTCGGTGGTAGTCTATCTGGATGACATTCTCATCTTTTCTCCAGATATGGCCTCCCACCGGAGAGATGTCTGCAAGGTCTTCGACCTCTTGCGAGCAAATTCCCTATATGCGAAGTTGGAGAAGTGTATGTTTGAGCAGGAGTCTCTACCTTTTCTGGGCTATATCATCTCCACCCAGGGATTGGCTATGGATCCTACCAAACTACAGGCTGTGATGGATTGGCAAGAACCCCACTCCCTTAAGGTGGTGCAGCGCTTTATGGGGTTCATTAACTACTATCGCCAATTCATTCCCCGCTTCTCCACTTTGGTAGCTCCCTTGGTAGCCCTCACCAAGAAGGGAGCTAATCCCAAGTTGTGGTCAGAGGAGGTCACCAAGGCGTTCTCCTCCATCAAGTCGCATTTCGCCAGTGCTCCCATCTTACATCGCCCCGATGTCGATAAACCGTTTATCTTAGAGGTGGATGCCTCTTCTGTTGGTGCTGGAGCAGTCCTTTTTCAAAAGGATGCCCAGGGTCGGAAGCATCCCTGCTTCTTCTTTTCCAAAACCTTTACACCAGCAGAGAGGAATTATTCCATCGGGGACAGGGAGTTACTGGCTATGAAGTTGGCCTTCTCCGAGTGGCGACATCTTCTGGAGGGGGCTCGCTTCCCCTTCCAAGTGTTCACTGACCACAAGAACTTGGGTATTTGCAGACAGCCCAGCGGCTAAATTCCCGTCAGGCCAGATGGTCCTTGTTTTTCTCCCGGTTCCATTTCACCCTCCATTTCCTCTCCGGTGAGAAGAACATTCGCGCTGATGCTCTATCCCGCTCCGTGGTGTCCTCTGAGGAGGTGGAGGAGGAGCCTCGGCTGATTGTCCCCACAGAAAGCTAAGAACGGTGGCTCCGGTTTCGCTTGAGTCTGTGCCTCCGGGTAAGACTTTTGTGCCCACCAATTTGCTACCGGAAGTACTCTCTTGGGCACATTCGTCCAGGGTGGGTGGACATTTTGGGACCAAAAGGACTTCTGAGTTGCTGGCGAGGACATACTGGTGGCCGCAGATGGCCCGTGACGTCAGGGAATACGTTCAGGCGTGCCTCTCCTGCGCCAAGAATAAGTCCCCTCGACAACGGCCAGCTGGGTTACTTTTCCTTTACCGGTGGCAGACAGGCCTTGGGAGATGGTCGGAATGGATTTTGTGGTGGGCTTACCCAAGTCTCGGGGCTGCACCATCATCTGGGTGATAACCGACCACTTCTCCAAAATGGTGCACTTAGTGCCGTTACCACGGTTACCGTCTGCACGGGCCTTGGCAGCATTATTCATTAGTCATATTTTCCGCCTACACGGTATGCCAGACAAAATTGTCAGTGATCGAGGTCCCCAGTTTGCGTCTCGGTTCTGGAGAGAGCTGTGTCGTTTACTCAGCATTGAGTTGAATCTCTCCTCTGCATACCATCCCGAGACGAATGAGTTGGTAGAGAGGGCCAACCAGACCTTGGTCACATACTTGCGACATTTTGTCTCTGCCAGGCAGGATGACTGGGCATCCTTGCTACCGTGGGCTGAGTTCGCTCTAAATAATGCTGTGGCTGACTCCACCGGACAGACCCCATTCCTCCTGAACTACGGTCAGCATCCGCGGGTACCAGTGCCTATGCCCGTGTCTTCCGCCGATTCCAGGGTGGCAGACTGGGCTGTGGAGGCACAGGACATTTGGGACCGCACTCAGGATGCCATTCAGGCCTCCAAAGAGAGGATGAGGTCTTCGGCCGATGCCCATCGGCGCCCCGCTCCTACATTTGCCCCGGGTGACCTAGTGTGGCTTTCTGCCCGAAACATCAGGCTACGGGTAGAGTCCACCAAGTTGGCACCTCACTTTTTGGGCCCCTTTAAAGTTCTTGAGCAGGTGAACCCGGTGGTTTACCGCCCAGCCCTTCCGCCTCGCCTTGGTATTACTGACACCTTTCACGTGTCCCTCTTGAAACCCGTGGCCATATCCCGGTTTTCCGAGTCATCTGCCGGGACGTCGGGTTCATCTACCGACGATCATGAGGTGAACGCCATTGTTGGATGCAAGGTGGTACGAGGCAAAAAATTTTATTTGGTGGATTGGAGGGGTTATGGGCCTGAGGATAGATCCTGGGAGCCTGCCGAGCATGTTCACGCTCCGCAGCTCATCGCTGCCTTTGAGCGCAGCGAGGCCCAAAGAAGGGGGGGCCCTAGGAGGGGGGTAATGTTAGGGTTCGATTTCCTGCTGCTGCACAAGGGGAGTATCGAACCCGTCCCACTGCGGTCTCCCATTCATCTCCGGCCGCAGTGGAGCCTGCTCAGCAGAGACGTCGTTCCAAGTGTCTTGCCCACTCCACTACTGTGCAGTGACTTGCTGCTGCATTTCCTGGATCTGCTATTATAGCCAGTGCTGGAGCAGACGCCTTTGGGACAAAGTCCTGCGTTTTCCTTTCTGAGCATGCCCAGAGTGAGATCTCTCATTGGAGATCAGGGGTCACATGTTCAGGTGCTGCAGCGACTCCTATTGGTCCGCCAGGAAGGTCATGTAGCTACATGTGTTTGTAACAGTTTCTCATTGGTCCTTGTTCCTGGAAGGTCCTGTAGCTGTTGCTATAAAAGGGTAGCATAGCTGGGCCGCCATGCGCTAATATCAACCATTGTATGCTATGCGCCAGTGTGGTCATGTGTATGTGTGGATAGGGACCCGGCTGAAATAAGCCACTAGAATACCGACTTAATCGGTGAGGAGTTTGGTATGGTAGCTGGTCAGGGTCGGTGTCCTAGATGCCCTAGATTACCGGCATAACCGGTGAGGAGTTTTGATTGCCGTATTCAGGGTCTGGCGTTCAAACGCCATAGATTGCGGGTGACTCCCGCGAGGACATTAGCACATGATCACGCTTTATGTACGCTTAGCACTTAACTGTGTACCTGAGTGCCTGACAGGACACAGTGCTTTTTCTCAGCGGCCCTGTGACGTAACAGGGTTCGCTTTCAACGCTAGTCAGCGCCCTAGCGTGTTTTCTTTGCCACTCAGTTGTGTCTAGTGAGTGTGCACACATCGCCATATAGCGCTGCGGCTCTCTTTCTAGCGGCTCTGTGGAGTAACAGAGTTCGCACTCTTTGCCACAGCGCATTACGGCGTTTATGTTGGCAACTCTGCGGGATAACAGAGTTTGCTTCTCGCAACATTTTTACTAGCAGCAGGCTCCGCTTGCACGGTGGACCCCGGGCTGCGAACGCACCTTTCTACATTATATATTTGGTGTGTTCCGCAGACCCTTAACAGGAGAGACTGCGGCCAACAGGGAAACCTCTATCATATTTTTTGGGGCTATCCAAAAATTAAAGACCTTTGGTTTCAAGTCTCCCAACACATTGACCTCCTCACCAAAAATGTTCAAATTATTCCTGGGAAAGTACTTCTGTCATTAGACATGGAACAATTTGACCCCTCAATTAGATATGTTATTATACATATTTTCTTGGTGGTCAAGATTACTTTGGCGCAATGGTGGAAAAAAACTGAGGTACCTACATTTGCAGATATCTTAGATAGGATTTGTCTACACAGTGACCTGGAATGGAGATTTGCGGTTGTTAATAATAGTATTCACAAGTACTCAAAAAAATGGGAGATCTGGAACAGCAAGTTTTACGCTAAACAAACATGTTGAAACTTGTCTCTATGCTAATTGCTGTTTTAATTGATGCTTATTTAAAAGATGTATCTCTTTCTGAGGATCTCCTCATAAGATGGTCTGACGAATGCTATTGTATTGTTTTGTTATTTTATTTTTTTTATATCCTCTTCAAACAATGTTTAGTAATTTTTGATGGTTCTCTAATTTTATTGTTCCCTTTACCTATGTAAGTTATACCCTACTTACCCCTTTTCCATTCTGTTACCCTTCCCGGTCTTAATACTAAATTAATAAAAACATTTAAAAGAAAATGAGAAAACAAATCCAGAAAATCACCTTGTCTGATTTGGCAAGACTTATTTTGCAAATTATGGTGGAAAATAAGTATTTGGTCATTAACAAAAGTTCATCTCAATATTTTGTTATATATCCTTTGT
>JARQOD010010665.1:0-26462 GCA_033576555.1 Oophaga sylvatica | reverse complement strand
TGTACAGGTATTTACTTTACCTTCAGCATATAAAGAGTTCTCTGATATCTGTGACAAGAAGAATGCAGATCAGCTTCCTCCACACAGGCATTATGACTGTCCCATTGAGCTGCTTCCTGGGGCAGCTATTCCTTTTGGCAACGTATACCCTTTGGCGGCACCTGAGCTCCAAGCATTAAAGGAGTATATTGATGAAAACCTGGCCAAAGGCTTCATACGTCCTTCTTCCTCACCAGCAGGGGCACCTATATTTTTTGTAAAGAAGAAGGATGGGAACCTGAGACTCTGTGTAGACTATCGGGAACTCAATAAGGTAACAATAAGAAACAGTTACACTTTGCCTCTGATTCCTGAATTACTGGAGTCCGCCATGCTAAGGTGTTCTCTAAACTGGATCTTCGTGGGACTTATAATTTGGTGCATATTCGTCCAGGGGATGAGTGGAAGACAGCATTCAGATGCCGGTATGGACACTTTGAATATCTTGTGATGCCCTTCGGGCTTTGTAACGCCCCTGCAACGTTTCAACACCTTGCTAATGACATCTTCAGAGATTTGTTGGACCAGTTTGTGGTGATCTTTTTGGACGATATTTTAATCTTTTCTGACTCTCTACAGGAACATGAAGAACATGTTAAAGCTGTTTAAGACGTCTAAAAGAACCATCTGTATATCAAGCCGGAGAAATGCGAGTTCCATCGTTCTGAGATACAGTTCTTAGGTTATATCATTTCTCCTCAGCGGCTGAACATGGAATCTGGTAAGATTCAGGCTATCCTTGACTGGCTGGTACCAAAGAACGTTAAGGAGGTCCAACGTTTTATTGGTTTTGCAAATTTCTACAGACGTTTCATTCGAAATTTTTCTGATATTGTCCGTCCCATTACTTCCTTGACAAAGAAGGAAAAGCCTTTAAAGTGGTCTGCACAGGCTCAAGAAGCTTTTAATCGGCTTTAGATCTGTTTCACCTCAGCACCGCTGTTGATACACCCAGATCCAACACTTTCTTTCATTGTGGAGGTGAACGCTTCTGATAATGCTTTGGGGGCTATTCTCTCTCAAAGAACTGGAGAGAAGGGGCTGCTACATCCTTGTGCTTTCTTTTCCCGTAGACTAACCTCAGCAGAGAAGAATTACGACATGGGAGACAAGGCTTTGCTTCTATTATTGCGGCTTTCAAGGAATGGATGTATCTTCTGCAAGGAGCTGCACAACAGATCGTAGAGCTAACTGACCATCGCAATTTAGAGTTCCTTAGATCCGCTAGATGTCTTTCTCCTCGTCAGGCTCGTTGGAATTTATTTTTAAATCAATTTAATTTTGTTATCTCGTACCGTCCAGGTCCTCGTAATGGGAAGGCTGATGCTTTATCCCGAATCCATGCTGCAGATTCCGTACCTGGAGCCCCGTCCAAGACCATTCTATCTGATGCCAATTTCATCTGAGTTATCCACGATCAAGACTTGTGAAAGGAGTGCAGGGAGGCTTATGACTGTGATGTATTTCTGGCCAACCCACCTGTTGATATTAATCTTGTCTTTAAGGGTGGCATGTGGTTCAGAGATTGACGTATCTACGTCCCTGAAGCCGTCCGTCTGCAGATCCTCAAGTTGGTTCATGACTCCAAGTTGGCTGGTCACAGGGGGGTACAGAAGACACAAGAGTTCCTAAGCCGATTTTTCTGGTGGCCAACTTGCCTGAAGGATACCAAGGACTATGTTCTCTCTTGCGAGGTATGTGCTCGTTACAAGACTCCTCATGTGGCACCTACGGGTCTTCTGCAACCATTACCTGTTCCGTCCCGCCCTTGGGGGTCTATATCAATGGACTTTATTGCGGAGCTGCCTACATCGGGGGGCATGAATACGATCTTTGTGGTAGTTGGTCGCCTGACTAAAGCCGCTCATTTTGTTCCATGCACCGGCCTCCCCTCAGTTAAGGATACAGTGAACTTGGTTATACAGAATGTCTTTCAGCTGCATGGGGTCCAGGATGAGATCATCTCTGACCGTGGAGTACAGTTCACTTCAAGATTCTGGAAGCGGTTTTGCTCTGCACTTAATATTAATGTCTGTCTCTCTTCCGCTTACCATTCCCAGACAAATGGTCAGACTGAGCGTACCAACCAGACGCTGGAACAACAAGATGCTACGTCAGCCATCTCCAGGATGATTGGTTGGAGTTGCTACCGTTAGCCGAATTTTCATACAATTCTCAGAGCGCCTCCACTAAATTTACACCTTTCTTTGCCAATCTGGGTTATCATCAGTGGTTCTTACCTAGGTCTCCGATTAATTCTCCGGTTCCGGCAGTGGAGGAAAGGCTGACTACGATGAGGCAAAATTTGGAGGTTCTGAAGGACTCCCTGACCACAGCTCAAGAACGTTATAAGAGATCGGCTGATAGATTCCGTAAACCTGCACCCATGTTCAAGGTAGGAGATTCCGTGTGGTTAGCAGCTAAGAATCTGAAATTAAACGTTCCTTCACAAAAACTTGGTCAGAAGTTCATTGGCCCTTTCAAGATTAACGGTATTGTGAGCTCTGTGGCCTGCCGTCTGAAGCTGCTTAGGACTATGAAGGTACACCCAGTTTTCCATCTATCTTTACTAAAGCCTGTATCTCTTAATACCTTTCAGGGATGTATTGTGCCACCTCCGAAGCCTGTGGTGATTGATGGGCAAAAACAATTTGTGGTGGAGGAAATTATTGATTCCAGGATTCGCAGGAATCGACTCCAATATCTAATAAGAAAGCAAGGATATTCCCATGAGAAAGACTCTTGGGAATCAGTGGAAAACATCAATGCCCAACAGATTTCTCGTTTTCATCAGAGATTCCCTGAGAAACCAGGTCCAGGATCGTCCTGAGGCTGCTTCTAAGGAGGGAGTAATGTCAGGACTCTGAACATTTTTTGATTACCTTTTGTGCATTACTGCCCTGCTCCAAGATGGCGTCTTTGGTCTTATGTGCACTGTGTCTTCCTGCTATATAACTCCACCCCAGCCTTTAGTCTGTGCTAGAGTATTCTGCCTTGCATCCAGCTTCTGCCTTGCATCCAGCTTCTGACCTCTGGTGGCTCCCTGGCGTTGTACCTGCTCTTGTGAACCTGTTGGTGATCCTGCTACTCTGCTCTGAGTTCCTGCTGCATACACCGGTTTCCAGTAATCCTCCTTCATCTGGCTGCTGGTGTTTACTTCCTTCTGCATTTGCTGAACATGTAAGCTGTTGCAGCTCTGCTCTGCTTAAACCTGAGACTATTACCCAGGCCTCCCTGGTTGAGCTAAGATATTATTTGAACTGCCTTATAAGCATATCTACCTGTGCTTGGACTAAGCAAGGACTTATTCATGTCAAGTATCCTCAAGTATGTTTGTGCTTTATAGACTCTCTGCTTGATTGCATTTTCCTCTGAAGTTTCCTATAGACTGTTAAGCTGCATTTAATATCTGCACCAAGTGTTGTGGACTTGAGCTTTGCTCTGCACCTGTTTGAATCACCGTGTGATAATATAGACTTTACCACTTATAAAACTGTGTCCTGTAGTTGTCTTGTTCCACGCAAAGTCTCCTGAGTTATCCCCTATAATCATTACACTGATGTTTACCACGCTGTCATCTGCATGACAGCACGATAAACACTGGAAGCCCTGATCGGAGGTAAGATCATTACCACCAGAGTGTTGCGATTCCCACGCTGTCAAAAGACAGCTTCAGCCCGCAGCTGTAACCAGAGGTAAAAAGTTTACTACTACTACTCCCATCAGCCTACGCCTGCTGTAGCTAAAAACAGCAAGAACAGTCGGTGGCTGATGGGAGCATTCATCAGCTGGCGCCTGCTCTATAAATAAATTAAAAAGATGATGTGGGCTCCCCTGTATTTTTGATAACCAGCCAGGCAAAACTGACAGTTGCAGGCTGCAACCCTCAGCAGTCTGCTTTAGCAAGGCTGATTATTAAGAGTAGAGGGGCACCCACTATTTAAATAATTTAAAAATGGAGTGGGGTCCCCCCATTTTTAACTACCAGCCAAGCTAAAGCAGACAGCTGGGGCTGGTATTCTTAGGCTGGTAAGGGGCCATAAAATTAGCAGCCTGCAGCCACCCCAGAAAAGGCACATTTGTTAGATGCGCCAATTCTGGCACTTTGCCCAGCTCTTCCCACTCGCTCTGTGGGGCTGATGTCACCTTTGTATTCTCCGGTGATATCAAGTCCACTGCTTAGTAATGGAGAGGTGTCTATAAGACACCTATTCAATACTAATCCTATAGTTATATCGTAAATAAACACAAAGCCAGTATAAAATCCTTTATTTGAAATAAAAAAAACAAACACACTTTTACTTTTTTATTTAAAAAGAACAAACACAGTTATACTCACCTAACGAGCATTCCATTGAAGCCATGGTCTCCTGTAAAAAAAACTTATAGATGCCTCTCCATTACTAACCTGTGAGCTTGATGTCATCGGACAATACAAAGGGGACATCAACCCCAGAAATATGAACCCCACTTGCCACCGCCACAGGGCAAGTGGGAAGAACTGAGCAAAACGCCAGAATTGGTGCATCTAAAAGATGCACATTTTCTGGGGCGGCTGCGGGCTGCTATTTTTAGGCTGGGGGGCAATATCCATGGCCCCTTACCAGCCCGAGAAACCCAGCTCCCTGCTTTAGCTTGTTCACACTGGCCATAAATCATATATATATTGTAGGGATCCGCTCTGGTAGGCAAGGGCCGGGCACACAGTAACGAGGCAATACACAGGCTTTAAGTCCAAAAATCAATGCTTTACTGTCTCTTTAACACCAGGTAACAAAACATCACAAAACATAAATGCATTCCAGCTTTCAATATCACTGTTCCCAGACTCACCCTTGCATGGGACGGGCTTGACTAAGCGGCTGCAGGCCAGCAGGGACCGCAAGGTGCCATTCCCGGGTGATCTGGACTCGCTTCCGGTGCTCACTGACACACTGTAACAGAAAGTCACTTTTCCAGGCTGACTCCAGCCAAACTCCTCAACAGAACCGCATAGTTCTCAGTGTGGGACCATCACAGGCTCCGCACACCCATATGTCCTGTCCAGGTGCTATTCAGGACCCCCGTCCAACACCCCGGCTACCAAGTTCCAAGTTTAACCATGTGCTTCCAGGAATCTGATCCAACCCCAGGATCTTCCAACACTGACAGACCTTCCAGGAACCTTCCAGGCAGCCCTATGCAGGACACACTCTCCACTGTCTCAGCCAGACTTCCAGAGACTCCCCAGTGTTCAACACAATCTCCTCACCATGTGCCAAACACTGTCTTTCATACCTGTAGCCACTCCCCAAGCCAAGGCATGAAGCACATGGTCTGGTCACCTGTTCATGACCTCATCACAGGTCCTTCACAACACATACAATCACCAGTATGTAACATTCATTCTCCCACCACCATGGGCAGTGTATGTGTGGTTAGCAAGTCCCACCCAGCTCACAAGCTAACCCTGTCGGTTCACCCTTAACAATAATCAGAACTCTTATGGGACTACGAGTCCCAAAACAACATTACTGACCTACAGCACAGAATAGCTCTGCGACACATACTTTCCATTTAGCACCATACCAGGGACTGGTTTCCCATCCATCTCATGCCTCCATGCATAATTTGAGCAACTTATACAGCGCCCCCTAGGTGCCACATTAGTCATTATGCCACAATATGTTTTATGGCCAGTGTGAACATGCTTTTATCTGCTGCATGTGTACCAACTCAAGTTAAGCTCAATTTTTGTGCATGCTTTAGCTTGGCTGGCTGTCAAAAACGGAGGGACACCCACACCATTTTTTAAATTATTTCAATAATTTTAAAAAATGGCATGGGCACCGCTCTCTTCTTGATTACCAGCCTTGCTAATGCTGACAGCTGAGGGTTGCACCCTGCAGCTGTTTTGCCTGAATGGTTATCATAAATACAGGAGAACCCATGTCATTTTTTAATAACTTATTTATTCATCATGAATACTCCCATCAGCCGCACCTGCTTTTGCTGTTATTAGCAGCAGGCGTAGGCTTATGGGAGTAGTACTCTCTCATCAGCTGTCACCTGTGACCTTAGGTAAACTTTTTACCTCTGGTCACAGATGCGGGCTCACGATCCACAGCGCTCTAATAATCTTACCGCCAATCAGAGCCAGTGTTTGCTGCGCTGTCATGCATATGACAGTGTGGCAAACAATGAATATTCGGGCCTCTCAATCATGTGAATGGGGTCCGGGTATTGTTCTGGTACCCGAACCGAACTTTAACTGTTCGTCCGAACCTGCCAGACCTGAACATTCAGGGTTTCACCCATCACTACTCAAAATCCTTTGCTCCATTAAACCTTGAGGCCATAATCTCAACTCTTACAAAACCAGGTAAACCCCGTTTCCCCAGGGAATTTTAGACCAATCTCGCTCCTAAATTATGACATTAAGATCTTCTCAAAATTAATAGCTTTTAGACTATATAAAGTATTACCCTCCCTAGTAGCCCCTGATCAAGTTGGCTTTGGAGCAGGATGCCAGGCTAAAGGCGGCACGAGATGGATGATAGATTTAATTAAGATAGCCGAGTTGTCTAGGTCCCCAGTGTGCTCTTGTCTTTGGATGCAGAAAAAACATTTGACAGAGTACACTGGGAATATCTGAATAAAGTACTTACTAAATTTGGCTTTTTGGGTCCCATTAAATCTGCAGTCATGTCCCTGTACTCCAACCCAACTGCAGCTGTTCTAGCCTCTGTTTTCCTATCATCAGGATTTGCCATCACCAATGGGACCCGCCAGGGCTGTCCTCTTTCTCCAATAATATTTTCTCTAGTCATTGGACCCCTGGTGGAGTTCATTCATGCCAATCCAGCTATCTCAGGTATAAAAGTTGAGGATTTTGATTGAAGTTAATGCTGATGATGTTATTATATCATGTACGAATGTTGAAAAATATCATCAGATTATTATAACATCTTTAGCTACCCTAGCTGAAGCTTACCTTCTCAATGTGACATTGGTACTATTTGCACAAAAGTTGAGTCTTCAGCTGCATTCTTGAAAGACAAACTCTCAATTCTTAAGGAAAAAAAGCCGATTTCTTTGTTTGCAGAGATAGTAAGACATGCTGTATGAACTGAAAGCCAGAAATTAACATACTGTGCCCCTGAATATAAAATGAATATACTGGGCCATCAGAATAAATTATATAACCCTGAATATGCAAATGCTAAACTATGTCCAATAAATATACAGTATACTGTGCTGAAATTCAGCCATGGCATTTGAAAACTCACAGGCCAATGCTGTCCTCCAATCCTTCCCTACACTAGGGTCTCTATTAATAATATTTGTTTTCTTGGAGGAAATCAAGATTTACTACATGTCCTATATTGCAGCTATTATTATTATACTTTGCTTATATAGCGCCATCATATTCGCAAGTGCTGTACAGACGTAAACATCGCTGCAGCCAATGGGGCTCACAATCTAAATTCCCTATCTGTATGTCTTTGGAATGTAGCAACAAACCTGATTAACCAGAGAAAACCCACATCAACACGGGTAGAATCTACAGACTCCTTGCAGATGTTCTTAGTGACCTTTGAATTCAGGACCCCAGCCCTGCAAAGCAACAGTGCTACCCACTGTACCTATATAAGATAATAAGATATAATAATAATATTGCAATATATCAAATTCCGCAGACCATAACCAAATACTACCTGCATAAATACTAAAGTAGTAATATCACCATACTGATCATTAATCAAATAACCGTTCTAGGACTGATATTACCACCCTACAGTAGTCCAATAATTGACACCACAGTCCTACTTTACAACACATGTAGATTTATACTTTATTCTGCATAGCAGTAGGTTTATTCTATATATTTGTTACTACACTGATACATCTACATGTGATGTCCTTTGTTTTTTGCTATCCTCTATATACTAAAACCTAAAACGATGAACTAGAATATAAGTTGGTATGCATGCACTGTGTAGGCGCATGTTCACACTGGCCATTGAACAAACAAAAGCTAAGATAAAAATAAACAAATACCCTGTGTCACGTTTCTGTTGTTAGATACCCTGGGCCAGAGGATGTCCCCTGGTGCTCTGCACTGGCACTTTATTATGGGTAAGTTCCATCAATGATGATGGATTTACTCATCTGCACTTTGTGAGTACAGTATTATCACTGACAATTAAAGGGAATCTGTCACCCCATTTTTGCCCTATGAGATAGGGCCACCGCCATCAGGGGCTTATCTACAGCATTCTGGAATGCTGTAGATAAGCCCCCGATGCCACCTGAAAGTGAAGAAAAACGAGTTATATTATACTCACCAAGGGGCGGTCCGCCGTCCGGTCCAGTCCGATGGGCGTCGCGGTCCGATCCGGGGCCTCCCATCTTGTAGCCGGCCTCTTCTTTCCGTCCAGTAGCGGCTCCTGCGCAGGCGCACTGCTCTGCCCTGGTGAGGGTGTTTGACTCACGCACCACAATTGTGGATACCAGGACTATGGGGTACTCGGAGCCGAGCCCATCGATTTCCATGGGAGATGTCACTGGTAGCGGTGGCTCGGTCCGTGGCCCTGGCAGTCAATGCGATGGGGGAATATTTACAGGGATTATTAGGATAGTTCGTGACGCCACCTGTGGTTTCTGGTAATTTGTACCAGCGCTGCTGTAAGGGTCTTCACAGGGATGTTATGGGGCAGCTTGGTAGTAAGTCTCCCACAGGTGAGACGTGTCCCTGGAAGTCTATGGGGGTTATGATGCAGGGTGTAGTAAGAATTCAGCCAAACACAATGCAGCTTCTTTTCATACCTTTTACTGATGATGGTTCAAGCAGATCCCGGGAAGCTGGTCGGGGTGGAGAGTGCACTTTCAGGTAGCAGCCGAGCAGGTTAGAGGCCTCCTTAACTTCCATATAATGTGAGTCCAACTTGCCTGAAGCGAAGTTAACTCTAAAACTCCAGCTTTCTCTGTAGCTGTACTGCCCGGCCAACGTTGTGGTGAAGCCTTCTAAGTGATGGAACTAAGTCCTTACTTTTGCTTGGCCTAGCTCAAAGTCCCTGTTCCACCTGACTCCGGTTACGTATTGACACTTTGGGCTGCTCTCTGCGACCTGTAGTCCAGATGCCTCTGGTTTTCTTGTCACTATGCTTAAAACAATAGTGACGCTTCGGTCCCCAGTGACCGGTGATTTAGTGCAGGTAATCCAATACCTAAGGCACTGCTCTGTCTTCTCCACTGTGCCCTTCGCCCTGCTTTCCGCTCTTAACATAAGCACTGCTGCATAGAAGTCGAGTCTCAGATTCCCTGTTTGGGCTCGCTGAGCAGCTCTCAGTATTCTCCTAGTCCAGGACCTCTGTCGACTGAACTTCACTGTCCTGGGACAGGCGGCTGAAGTCTCTGCTCTGAACTCAGCAGGAAACCAATCTGACTGACTAACTCAGACAGGTAACTATCCAAGGGATGACTCACTCCTGAGCCTCCCGGAGCTAACTGACTGAATCTCTGTCCTAAGACAGGAAGGTGACTCCTCTGTCCGAAGACAGGAAACAAACTTCACTATGATGACACCCACCAAACTTATATACCCCTATGGGTGTGTCTAAAGAGTGTGAGTGACATGAGTGAATGCATATCGAGCTTTGGCTGTTACCTTCCAGTGCACTTTCCTGGATTTTCATGTGTGCCTGCGAAGCTGGGCTACACATCCCCCCTTGGTAAAACACAGCACTCCCGGGCTGTAAAAGACAAAAAGAATATTTTGTTTTGCATTAACAATAAACATTATAACTCTTCCCATCCGGGAGGTACGAATTTCTTGAACGTTACAATATGTACAGTAAGAATACAAAAGTATCAAAATATCAAGATATCAAACGTGTTCATATATACAAGATACTTGTGGAGGACCCGCACCAAAAACCTCCCACGTGGGTCCTGGGTGGGATGCAGGACTTTATTGCAGACCTCTTTCTGGGCCCCACCACACGGGTTTTTCTTCTGAGGTAGTTAATTGTAGTGGCTTTATGTAAAACCAAGATAATGCACCGAAGCGCAACTATTTACAGGATAAGTTCTGGGCTGGCACAGTCCTCAGCCTCTCAGTCCATGACATGGTTAAGGACACATATATATATTTCACTTCAATATTGACATTCTTTTAACTTTCTTTACCCAACCAGGGTATTTTATGCAAAACTATGCAAAATTGGTAAACATCATTTTTCTTATCTTTCTGGTACCCAGCCGGGTATTCTACTCCATATATCAAACATCAGTATACAATAATACTAAAGTGCAAAAATGGCAATTTATGTAAACATTACATACATTTCAAGTGCAATTATGCGAACTTTCCTTCTCAACTTTATACACGCTTCAATACGGTAAACCCCTGTCTGGGTCCTACCGGTCTTCACATTTTCTTGCAGACTTCAATTACGTCTTCCACACCTGGGGCCGGAACGACGCGATGTTCTCTGGATCTCATAACAAACAGGTCGTGACCTGCTATCAATGTCTGGGTCGCTACAGTCCTTGTGCGAACCGCTAGGGGCACGCCGGGTGCTTCTTCTTTGTGAGACGCCGATTGCGTCGCTACAGGTGCCACAACATTTTGCGGTACTATTTTGGTCGCAGTTTGCGGTTTAGATTGGGTCGCCGATTGCGATGCAGAGTAGATCGCCGATTGCGATGCAGATTGGGATGCAGATTGCGATACGGAGGTGTACGCAGGGGGCGATGCCGATGCACAATGCTGGTGTGATGCAGAGCAGGAAGCAGGTGTGCGCAATGGCTCAGTTGGGGACGCACTAACCTGCTGCTGTCGCTGCTCCATCACAGACGGCTGGGTTCCCTCCGGTGTCCCTACCGGGGATCTGTAATCCGCTGCGGCCTCCTGGCCTAGCTGGTACTCCGGAACAGGCAGGACCTCCTCAGCCTCCTTCGCTTCCACCTCTCCACCGGTGGGATCAGGTACAGCACTTTTGGGGGCGGCCTCCGGTTTTCCTTCAGCTTTCTCCAGCAGGGATCTTGGAAAAGCAGGTGACGGCATTATGCTTGTGGGAGAGAGCACTGCGTCCCACAGCAGCCGCTGTATCTGGACACGCCAGCGTCTCTCTGTCTCCTGCAAGTCTGCATGACGCTGGATTAATCTTCTGAGCACTGCATTCTCCCTCTGCAGCTCCAGCATAGTTTGTTGAAGTTTCTGTATTAGGGATGGCTCTGGTTCAAGCAACAGCTTCTCCGGGGAGCAGGGCCTGTGCTCCACTGCTCCACTGCATAGCTGCTCTTGTCCTTCTGCCACCTCGGTCCAGGTCTCACCGTGGTATCCAACAGGAACATTCTGGTCCTTTCCGTGGAGGCGGGATTTGCGTCTCCTCCTCTTCGCATAGAGGATGAAGAGGAGGCGTATTTCTTTAGCAGTGGGGCTGGATCTCACATTGTAGTAGGCCTTGGAGAGGGCGGCCATATCTTTCGCGCCTTAGGGGGGTACACGCCCACGAATGTACGCCCACCTTCTTCACCAGCGCCTCAGGGCGCCAACTTGGCGGCAAAATGGCGGTATTTTGGCGCCAAAAGTAACATACAGCAAACAGTTCAATCTAGGCACACAGGGCTTACAATCTTGTAAATTTCGGATCCTGTTCGTGACGCCAAGTTGTTTGACTCACGCACCACAATTGTGGATACCAGAACTATGGGGTACTCGGAGCCGAGCCCATCGATTTCCATGGGAGATGTCACTGGTAGCGGTGGCTCGGTCCGTGGCCCTGGCAGTCAATGCGATGGGGGAATATTTACAGGGGATTATTAGGATAGTTCGTGACGCCACCTGTGGTTTCTGGTAATTTGTACCAGCGCTGCTGTAAGGGTCTTCACAGGGGATGTTATGGGGCAGCTTGGTAGTAAGTCTCCCACAGGTGAGACGTGTCCCTGGAAGTCTATGGGGGTTATGATGCAGGGTGTAGTAAGAATTCAGCCAAACACAATGCAGCTTCTTTTCATACCTTTTACTGATGATGGTTCAAGCAGATCCCGGGAAGCTGGTCGGGGTGGAGAGTGCACTTTCAGGTAGCAGCCGAGCAGGTTAGAGGCCTCCTTAACTTCCATATAATGTGAGTCCAACTTGCCTGAAGCGAAGTTAACTCTAAAACTCCAGCTTTCTCTGTAGCTGTACTGCCCGGCCAACGTTGTGGTGAAGCCTTCTAAGTGATGGAAACCCAAGTCCTTACTTTTGCTTGGCCTAGCTCAAAGTCCCTGTTCCACCTGACTCCGGTTACGTATTGACACTTTGGGCTGCTCTCTGCGACCTGTAGTCCAGATGCCTCTGGTTTTCTTGTCACTATGCTTGAAACAATAGTGACGCTTCGGTCCCCAGTGACCGGTGATTTAGTGCAGGTAATCCAATACCTAAGGCACTGCTCTGTCTTCTCCACTGTGCCCTTCGCCCTGCTTTCCGCTCTTAACATAAGCACTGCTGCATAGAAGTCGAGTCTCAGATTCCCTGTTTGGGCTCGCTGAGCAGCTCTCAGTATTCTCCTAGTCCAGGACCTCTGTCGACTGAACTTCACTGTCCTGGGACAGGCGGCTGAAGTCTCTGCTCTAAACTCAGCAGGAAACCAATCTGACTGACTAACTCAGACAGGTAACTATCCAAGGGATGACTCACTCCTGAGCCTCCGGAGCTAACTGACTGAATCTCTGTCCTAAGACAGGAAGGTGACTCCTCTGTCCGAAGACAGGAAACAAACTTCACTATGATGACACCCACCAAACTTATATACCCCTATGGGTGTGTCTAAAGAGTGTGAGTGACATGAGTGAATGCATATCGAGCTTTGGCTGTTACCTTCCAGTGCACTTTCCTGGATTTTCATGTGTGCCTGCGAAGCTGGGCTACACATCGGCAGAGCAGAGTACTACAGTGCGCAGGCGCCAAACCTCTCTGACCTTCCCGGCGCCTGCGCACTGCAGTACTCTGCTCTGCCCTAACTAGGGCAGAGCAGTGCGCCTGCACAGGAGCCGCGACGGGACGGAAGGAAGAGGCCGGCTTCGCTACAAGATGAGAGGCCCCGGACCGGACCGCGATGCCCATCGGACCCGACTGGACGGCGGAACGCCCCTGGGTGAGTATAATATAACTCGTTTTTCTTCACTTTCAGGTGACATCGGGGGCTTATCTACAGCATTACAGAATGCTGTAGATAAGCCCCTGATGGCAGTGGCCCTATCTCATAGGGCAAAAATGGGGTGGCAGATTCCTTTTAACATCACCAGGAGAGCTGGAGGAATACAGTAGCTATGAGTATAAATCAGGCAGAAGGTAAATGAATACATATCAAAAACTGACCAGCACATCCAAACATAGATCCCTTTTGTACTCTGCTGCCCTCTACGTGTATGACCCTTGGTGTAAGGTTCTGTGTACATGTTCCTGAAACTCAGTTTGTTCGTCAGCCATTTTACTTTCTGTCTTGCTGCAGCTATCTTGCCCTCAGTCAATATGGAGTTTCCAGCTTGCATGTTCCCGCCCTGATTCTCTCCTCTTGCTTCTTAAGCAGCCACAGCTGAGCAATCAGTGCTTCAGAATCAAACCTGCAGTGAACCTGTGACCTGACTCCTGTAAGCCTTGGACTTGTACTCCAGTTATTTCCTATTGTGGAACTTTGGAACACTCGTGGACTTTGGAACCTTGCTATTTTGATAAATCCACGTTTGCATGGACTTACGGTAACAGAGAAGAGATCCTGAACCTGTTGTGGAGAGTGATTGCTGAGCTTAAGTTACTCTGGCCTGCTGTGTCTCCTGCTTTTGTATCTGCAAACTGTGTGACTATTATTACCACTTGTATGAAGTAATACAAGACCTTCTATATCAAACCTGTGACTCCTGTGTTTTCATCGCACCCAAGCACAAGACACTATATGAACTGTACTCCTTACATTACACTTGGCTACGTTCTGACTCCGCTCTGCCTGCTCCTCTTGTACTTCGTCGCTCTCTACGTGTATGACCCTTGGCTACGTTCTGACTCCGCTCTGCCTGCTCCTCTTGTACTTCGTCGCCCTCTATGTGTATGACCCCTTGGTTACGTCCTGATTATCCGTTCTGTATATGCCCCTTGGTAACTGTGTCCCGTAGTTAACTTTCTAGGAGTTTTCCTTTACCTCATAGCTCTCTAGAGCTTAGGCCACGCCCACTAGCAGTCACGTGCCTGCAGAATCCTTTGGTCTGAAGCATTCTCTATCTGCTACTACTGCCTCTGAGAGACGTGTGGCTGGCTCCGCCCACTAGCAGTCACATGTGGAAGGTCCTGTTTCTCAGAAACACACGTCATCCCTGCTGCGGCTCTGCTACAGGTATCTTTGGGCATAGTTTGTTCACTCAGGACACACGCACTGGCTCAGTGAGCAAGTATAGTGCGGTGTCCCTGACATTATAAGCGACCGTACATAATTTTGTGTTGGGGAGTTAAGTGTCTTTCCCAAACTTAATGGATCCCATGCAAGCTTTGGTTGATCAGGTCAATCACCTGACCCAAATGTTCCAGAAACTCAATGTGGAACAGCGCACGATGGGCCATACCCAGCAACAGTTGGTGGATACTGTGCAGGGGGCTATCGCTGCAGGGGCTCCTAGTTCTGGGGATAGAGATGTGTCATTAGCGGGCCCTGAATCTCCGGTCAAATTGCCAGACCCTTTCTCAGGGGATAAAAGGGAGTTCAGATTCTTTAGAGAAGGATGCAAACTTTTTTTTTCTCTAAGGCCCCGCTCCTCCGGGGATGAGTTCCAGAGGGTGGGGGTCATCATTTCCCTACTTCGGGGTGCTCCACAAGCATGGGCCTTTTCTCTATCTCCTTCTGCCCCAGAGAGAATGACTGTCGATGCCTTTTTTGAAGCCCTGGGTTGCATATATGATGAACCTGACAGGGTTCGTATGGCTTAAGATATGGTGATTAATGTGCGGCAGGGTAAACGCTCGGCTGAGTGGTTTTGTGTGGAGTTCCGACGCTGGGCTGCGGAGATCTCGTGGGATGATGCTGCCCTTCGGGGCTTATTCCGCAGAGGCCTGTCTGAACGCCTCCAGGATGCACTAGCCCTTCACCCTCCACCAGACACTTTGGAGGATGACATTACGCAAGCAGTGCGTATGGACCGCAGGCTTCAGGCCAGGGGCATCATGCAGTCCGAGACTTCTCTATTCTCCGGCAGCAAAGAGACTGGTATCGCACCTGCTGCTCCTGAGCCTATGGAAGTGGGCGTCACCTCTGTCAGAGAAAAAGAGAGAGAACGTCGCCGGGAGAAACAGCTCTGTTTTTACTGTGGGGAGTCCGGTCACTGGAAAAAGGAGTGTCCCTTGTGTCCGTCATCCTCCAAGGCGACGGGAAACGACTAGGTCTGGGTAGTGATCGAGGAGCCTGCCCAGACCCTCAGGTACTTTCTTCCTCATGTACCAAGGTTTTTCTAAAGGTTGAACTGTTGGTAGACTGTTATCGTTTTTTCTCTACAGCACTGGTGGACAGTGGTTCATCACTTAACCTGGTCTGCTCTGATATCGTTTCCCAACTCCAGATAGGGACAGTCAGGCTTCATACCCCACTTAAAATCGTGGCCATTGACTCATCTCCTCTCACCCGAACAGGGATTCTTTCTGTTTCTAAGAAATTTGTATTGAAAATTGGTGCTTCTCACTCATTCAATGGAAGAGATTGAATGTTTTGTTATGGACAAATTGCCCGCAGGGCTGGTTTTGGGCATGCCCTGGCTTCAACGCCACAATCCAATGATTGATTGGGAATTGGGGGAGATTGTCAAGTGGGGGTCCAAATGTGTTGACTGTGACTCTAAATCTGTTTTTTGTGTGAAAATTGCAAAACCTGTCTCTGTGTCTTCTGTCAGTCTGGAGGGTATTCCGGAGTACCTAAAAGACTTTGAGGACGTTTTTTCAGAAAGTGAGGCTGAGGCGTTACCCCCTCATAGGCCATTTGACTGTGCCATCGATCTTATTCCAGGAGCCAAATTGCCCAAAGCTCGTTTATTTAATTTGTCAGGTCCGGAGCGCCTGGCTATGAAACAATATATTGCTGAGAGTCTCCGTAAGGGGCACATCAGACCTTCAGTTTCCCCGGTAGCAGCGGGGTTTTTCTTTGTTAAGAAAAAAGATGGTGGCCTGCGTCCCTGCCTCGACTTTCGAGAATTAAATAAAATTACGGTCAGGAACACATATCCCCTGCCTTTGATTCCCGATCTCTGTAATCAGCTCTCTGGATCCAGATGGTTCTCTAAACTGGATCTCAGAGGGGCCTATAATCTGATAAGGATACGGGAAGGGGATGAGTGGAAAACGGCTTTTCTTACTTCTGAGGGGTTATTTGAGAACTTGGTTATGCCTTTTGGTCTCACCAATGCACCAGCCGTTTTCCAAAATTTTATCAATGTTGTGTTCTCGAACCTTATCGGTCGCTATGTGGTTGTATACCTGGATGATATCCTGATATATTCTGCTGATAAACAGTCACATTTGTTACATGTTAAAACTGTGCTCCAGAGGCTTTGAGAAAATCAATTGTCAAACTTGAGAAATGTTCATTTTTTGTTCAAGAGTTGTCATTTCTAGGTCTTATTATCTCACCTCTGGGGTTTCGCATGGATCCCAAGAAGGTGCAAGCTATTGTGGACAGATTTTCTAAATTAGCACATTTTGTACCCATGGCAAGTTTACCATCAGCAGAGACTCTCTCTAGACTTTTCCTTTCCCAGGTGGTACGTTTGCACGGGGTACCTACGAATATTGTGTCTGATAGAGGAACTCAATTTGTGTCTAAGTTTTGGCGGGCATTTTGCAAAAAACTGGGGATATCTTTGTCATTTTCCTCAGCTTATCATCCAGAAAGTAACGGGCAAACTGAACGCACCAACCAGTCGCTTGAACAAATCCTGCGGTGCTTGACTTCTACCCTGCAAAGCGACTGGTCTGATGCCTTGCCGTTAGCAGAGTTCGCCTTCAACAACCGGGTAAACCAGTCTACCGGTAGGTCACCATTTTTTGTTCATTATGGGATAAACCCTCATTTTGGCGAATTTTCGCGCATGGATTCTGGTTGCCCGGGGGCAGAGGACGGTATCAATCGTCTCAGGGATCTGTGGTCAAAGGTTCGACTAAATATTTCTAGGGCTCAGGAAAAATATAAACGTTTTGTGGATAAAAAAAGGGACTCTGCTCAGTTGTTGCGATGTGGAGATAAGGTTTGGCTCTCCACACGGAACATAAGACTTCGAGTGCCCTCCGCCAAACTTGGACCTAAATTTATTGGCCCTTCTGAAGTCATTGAGGTGGTGAACCCGGTAGTCTATCGCCTTCGTCTGCCCCCTCTTTAAAACTCCATAATGTGTTTCATAGGTCCTTACTTAAACCTTTTGGGTCAGTGAGGGAGAATTCAGACGCTGGTCCTTCTCCAGTCTTGGTTGATGGGCACATGGAGTTCGAAGTGCAACATATTGTGGACTCCAGGCGGGTTCGGGGGGCTTTGCAATATCTGGTGCATTGGAAGGGGTACGGTCCTGAGGATCGGTCTTGGGTATCAGCTAGATCGGTACACACGCTGACCGCCTGATTCGTGCATTCCATGCCCGGCACCCTGAGAAACCTGTGGGTCCAGAGGTCCCCCGTTAAAAGTGGGGTACTGTCATGGTCTGCTGAGTTTCTGGATTAGGTGGTTTTAGGGTTAACCGGGATAGCCTCACTCTGGGATTCTGGGAGGCTTTTTATAGCCTCATTGTGGGGCCATCCTCTGTCGCTTATACTCTGACCCTTGGCCGAGTGTGTGTGCTACGTTCTGCCTGTTGGTCTTATTTGCTGTGTCCCTGTTTCGAGTTTTGCCTGTCCCTTTTGTACTCTGCTGCCCTCTACGTGTATGACCCTTGGCTACGTTCTGACTTCGCTCTGCCTGCTCCTCTTGTACTTCGTCGCTCTCTGCGTGTATGACCCTTGGCTACGTTCTAACTCCGCTCTGCCTGCTCCTCTTGTACTTCGTCGCCCTCTATGTGTATGACCCCTTGGTTACGTCCTGATTATCCGTTCTGTATATGCCCCTTGGTAACTGTGTCCCGTAGTTACCCTTCTAGGAGTTTTCCTTCACCTCATAGCTCTCTGGAGCTTAGGCCACGCCCACTAAAAGTCACGTGCCTGCAGGTCCTTTGGTCTGAAGCATTCTCTATCTGCTACTACTGCCTCTGAGAGACGTGTGGCTGGCTCCGCCCACTAGCAGTCACATGTGGAAGGTCCTGTTCCTCAGAAACACACGTCATCCCTGCTGCGGCTCTGCTACAGGTATCTTTGGGCATAGTTTGTTCACTCAGGACACACGCACTGGCTCAGTGAGCAAGTATAGTGCGGTGTCCCTGACACTATGTTTGGATGTGCAGGTCAGTTTTTGATATGTATTCATTTACCTTCTGCCTGAGCACTCCACCTGGTGGTCACAGGCGTTTTAATTATAACAGGTTCATTACCCCTCCACAGAGATGTAGATTTTAGTCTGGAGAGAGGATTCATATGTTCCCATGCAGACAGACTTTTCTAAGTGAGGATTGGCATAGTTAGGACCTGGTATACGAGAAGAGCCTTAAAGTGGCTATCAGGTACACATAATTTGGCCTTTTTATGCACTAAGACTTCTCAATTTTTCATATTTCTAAGGCAGTGATGCAATTTATTTTTCATATTTTTGTGTCCGCAAGTTATAGCGCTACAGTGTGCTACCTTTTATTCTTGAATGTGTATGAGTTGGTGACTCTAGGTTTTAGCACCTATTCACATTGGATCTATGTTTGGAAGTGCTGGTCAGTTTTTGATATGTATTCATTTACCTTCTGCCTGAACACTCCACCTGGTGGTCACAGGCGTTTTAATTATAAGAGGTTAATTACCCCTCCACAGAGATGTAGATTTTAGTCTGGAGAGAGGATTCATATGTTCCCATGCAGACTTTTCTAAGTGAGGATTGGCATAGTTAGGACCTGGTATACGAGAAGAGCCTTAACGTGGCTATCAGGTACACATAAATTGGCCTTTTTATGCACGAAGACTTCTCAATTTTTCATATTTCTAAGGCAGTGATGCAATTTATTTTTCATATTTTTTCATATTTTTGTGTTTGCAAGTTATAGCGCTACAGTGTGCTACCTTTTATTCTTGAACATGCTCCAGACTGTCGGCAGCCCTACAGAGGGGTCACATGCTCCAGACTGACGGCAGCCCTGCAGAGGGGTCACATGGTCCAGACTGTCGGCAGTCCTGCAGAGTGGTCACATGCATGACTGTCGGCAGCCCTGCAGAGGGGTCACATGCTCCAGACTGTCGGCAGCCCTGCAGAGAGGTCACATGCATGACTGTCGGCAGCCCTGCAGAGGGATCACATGCTCCAGACTGTCGGCAGCCCTGCAGAGGGGTCACATGCTCCAGACTGTCAGCAGCCCTACAGAGGGGTCACATTCTCAAGACTGTCGGCAGCCCTGCAGAGAGGTCACATGCTCCAGACTGTCGGCAGCCCTGCAGAGAGGTCACATGCTCCAGACTGTCGGCAGCCCTGCAGAGAGGTCACATGCATGACTGTCGGAAGCCCTGCAGAGGGGTAACATGCTCCAGACTGTCGGCAGGCCTGCAGAGGGTAACATGCTTGACAGTCGGCAGCCCTGCAGAGGGGTCACATGCTCCGAACTGTCGGGAGCACTGCAGAGGGGTCACATGCTTGACTGTCGGAAGCCCTGCAGAGGGGTCACATGCTCTGGACTGTCGGCAGGCCTGCAAAGGGGTCACATGCTCCGGACTGTTGGCAGCCCTGCAGAGGGGTCACATGATCCGGACTGTCAGGAGCCCTGCAGAGGGATCACATGCTCCGGACTGTCGGCTGCCCTGCAGAGGGGTCACATGCTCCGGTCTGTCGGCTGTCCAGCAGATGGGTCACATGCTCCGGACTGTTGGCAGTCCTGCAGAGGGGTCACATACTCCGGTCAGTCGGCAGTCCTGCAGAGGGGTCACATGCTCCGGACTGTTGGGAGCCCTGCAGAGGGGTTACATGCTCCGGACTGTCGGCAGCCCTGCAGAGGAGTCACATGCTCCGGACTGTCGGCAGCCCTGCAGAGGGGTCACATGCTCCAGACTGTCGGCAGCCCTGCAGAGGGGTTACATGCTCCAGACTGTCGGCAGCCATGCAGAGGGGTTACATGCTCCGGACTGTCGGGAGCCCTGCAGAGGGGTTACGTGCTCCGGACTGTCAGCAGCCCTGCAGAGGAGTCACATGCTCCGGACTGTCGGCAGCCCTGCAGAGGGGTCACATGCTCCAGACTGTCGGCAGCCCTGCAGAGGGGTTACATGCTCCGGACTGTCGGCAGCCCTGCAGAGGGGTCACATGCTCCGGACTGTCGGCAGCCCTGCAGAGGGGTCACATGATCCGGACTGTCGGCAGCCGTGCAGAGGGGTCACATGCTCCGGACTGTCGGCAGCCATGCAGAGGGGTCACATGCTCCGGACTGTCGGCAGCCCTGCAGAGGGGTCACATGCTCCGACTGTCGGCAGCCATGCAGAGGGGTCACAGCTGCAGACTGTCGGCAGCCCTGCAGAGGGGTCACAAGCTCCGGACTGTCGGAAGCCCTGCAGAGGGATCACATGCTCCGGACTGTCGGGAGCCCTGCAGAGGGGTCACATGCTCCGGACTGTCGTCAGCCCTGCAGAGAGGTCACATGCTCCGGACTGTCGGAGCCCTGCAGAGGGTCACATGCTCCGGACTGTCGGCAGCCCTGCAGAGGGTCACATGCTCCGGACTGTCGGAGAGCCCTGCAGAGGCGTCACAAGCTCCGGACTGTCGGAAGCCCTCAGAGGGGTCGCATGCTCCGGACTGTCGGAAGCCTGCAGAGGGGTCGCATGCTCCGGACTGTCGGCAGCCCTGCAGAGGGGTTACATGCTTGACTGTCGGCAGCTCTGCAGAGGGGTCACATGCTCCGACTGCCGGCAGTCCTGCAGAGAGGTCACATGCTCCAGACTGTCGGCATCCCTGCAGAGGGGTCACATGCTTGACTGTCGGAAGCCTGCAGAGGGGTCACATGCTCCGGACTGTCGGCAGCCCTACAAAGGGGTCACATGCTCCGGACTGACGGCAGCCCTGCAGAGGGTTCACATGCTCCGGACTGTCGGAGCTCTGCAGAGGGATCACATGCTCGGACTGTCGGCTGCCCTGCAGAGGGGACACATGCTCCGGTACTGTCGGCAGTCCCTGCAGAGGGGTCACATGCTCTCGGACTGTCGGGAGCCCTGCAGAGGGGTCACATGCTCCGGACTGTCGGCAGCCATGCAGAGGGTTACATGCTCCGGACTGTCGGGAGCCCTGCAGAGGGGTTACATGCTCCGGACTGTCGGCAGCCCTGCAGAGGGTCACATGCTCCGGACTGTCGGCAGCCCTGCAGAGGGGTCACATGCTCCGGACTGTCGGCAGCCCTGCAGAGGGGTCACATGCTCCGGACTGTCGGAGCCCTGCAGAGGGGTCACAATGCTCCGACTGTCGGAAGCCCTGCAGAGGGGTCACATGCTCCGACTGTCGGAAGCCCTGCAGAGGGGTCACATGCTCTGGTCTGTCGGAAGCCCTGCAGAGGGGTCACATGCTCCGGACTGTCGGCAGCCCTGCAGAGGGGTCACATGCTCTGGACTGTCGGAAGCCCTGCAGAGGGGTCACATGCTCCGGACTGTCGGCAGCCCTGCAGAGGGGTTACATGCTGCGGACTGTCGCAGCCTCAGAGGGGTCCATGATCCGACTGTCGCAGCCTGCAGAGGGTCACATGCTCCGGACTGTCGGCAGCCTGCAGAGGGGTCACATGCTCCGGACTGTCGGCAGCCCTGCAGAGGGGTCACATGCTCCGACTGTCGGCAGCCATGCAGAGGGTCACATGCTGACTGTCGGCAGCCCTGCAGAGGGTCACAGTCCGGACTGTCGGAGCCCTGCAGAGGGGTCACATGCTCCGACTGTCGGAGCCCTGCAGAGGGTCACATGCTCGGACTGTCGAGCCTGCAGAGGGTCACATGCTCCGGATGTCGGCAGCCCTGCAGAGGGTCACATGCTCCGGACTGTCGGCAGCCCTGCGAGGGGTCACATGCTCCGGACTGTCGGAGCCCTGCAGAGGGTCACAGCCCGGACTGTCGGAGCCTTCAGAGGGGTCCATGCTCCGGACTGTCGGAGCCCTGCAGAGGGGTCCATGCTCGGACTGTCGCAGCCTGCAGGGGGTTCATGCTGACTGTCGCAGCCTGCAGAGGGGTCCATGCTCCGACTGCGGCAGCCCTGCAGGAGGTCACTGCTCGACTGTCGGCCCTGCAGAGGGGTCACATGCTGCTGTCGGAGCCCTGCAGAGGGTCACATCTCCGGACTGTCGGCGCCTAAAGGGTCACATGCTCGGACTGACGGAGCCCTGCAGGGGGTCACATGCTCCGGACTGTCGGGAGCCTGCAAGGGTCACATGCTCCGGACTGTCGCGCCCTGCAGAGGGGACCATGCTCCGCTGTCGGCAGCCTGCAAGGGTCACATGCTCCGACTGTCGGAGCCCTGCAGAGGGGTCACATGCTCCGACTGTCGGCAGCCTGCAGAGGGGTACATGCTCCGGACTGTCGGAGCCCTGCAGAGGGGTACATGCTCCGGACTGTCGGCAGCCCTGCAGGGTTACATGCTCCGGACTGTCGGCAGCCCTGCAGAGGGGTCACATGCTCCGGACTGCGGAGCCTGCAGAGGGGTCACATGCTCCGGATTTCGAAGCCTGCGAGGGTCCATGCCCGGACTGTCGGCAGCCCTGCAGAGGGTCACATTGCTGGACTGTCGGAGCCCTGCAGAGGGGTCACATGCTCCGGACTGTCGCAGCCTGCAGAGGGGTCACATGCTCGGACTGTCGGCAGCCTGCAGAGGGGTCACATGCTCCGACTGTCGGCGCCCTGCAGAGGGTCAATGCTCGGACTGTCGCAGCCTGCAGAGGGGTCACATGCTCAGACTGTCGGCAGCCCTGCAGAGGGGTCACAGCTCCGGACTGTCGGAAGCCCTGCAGAGGGGTCACATGCTCCGACTGTCGGAGCCCTGCAGAGGGTCACATGCTCGGACTGTCCAGCCCTGCAGAGGGGTCACATGCTCCGGACTGTCGGCAGCCTGCAGGGTCACATGCTCGGACTGTCGGAGCCCTGCAGAGGGTCACAAGCTCCGGACTGTCGGCCGCACAACTCCGACTGTCGGAAGCCCTGCAGAGGGTCACAGCTCGACTGTCGGCAGCCCTGCAGAGGGGTCACAGCTCGGACTGTCGAGCCCTGCAGAGGGTCACATGCTCCGGACTGTCGGAGCCCTGCAGAGGGGTCCATGCTCCGGACTGTCGGAGCCCTGCAGAGGGGTCACATGCTCCGGACTGTCGGAAGCCCTGCAGAGGGTCACATGCTCCGACTGTCGGAGCCTGCAGAGGGGTCACATGCTCGACTGTCGGAGCCTGCAGAGGGTCACATGCTCCGACTGTCGGCAGCCCTGCAAGGGGTCAGCTTACTTGCCCTGAGGGTCCGTCGGCCAGCCTGCAGAGGGTAATGCTCGGACTGCGGCAGCCGCGAGGGGTCACATGCTCCGGACTGTCGGCAGCCCTGCAGAGGGGTCACATCCCGGACTGTCGGCAGCCCTGCAGGGGTCACATGCTGCGACTGTCGGCAGCCCTGCAGAGGGTCACAAGCTCCGGACTGTCGGAAGCCTGCAGAGGGGTCACATGCTCCGGATTGTCGGAGCCCTGCAGAGGGGTCACATGCCCGGACTGTCGCAGCCCTGCAGAGGGGTCACATGCTCCGGACTGTCGGCAGCCCTGCAGAGGGGTCACATGCTCCGGACTGTCGGCAGCCCTGCAGAGGGTCACATGCTCCGGACTGTCGGGAGCCCTGCAGGGGGTCACAAGCTCCGGACTGTCGGAGCCCTGCAGAGGGTCCATGCTCCGGACTGTCGGAGCCCTGCAGAGGGGTCCATGCTCCGGACTGTCGGCAGCCCTGCAGAGGGGTTACATGCTTGACTGTCGGAGCCCTGCAGAGGGGTCACATGCTCCAGACTGCCGGCAGCCTGCAGAGGGTCACATGCTCCGACTGTCGCAGCCCTGCAGAGGGGTCACATGCTTGACTGTCGGAAGCCTGCAGAGGGGTCACATGTCCGGACTGTCGGCAGCCCTGCAAGGGTCACATGCTCGGACTGTCGGCAGCCCTGCAGAGGGGTCACATGCTCCGGACTGTGGCAGCCCTGCAGAGGGGTCACATGCTCCGGACTGTCGGCAGCCCTGCAGAGGGTCACATGCTCGGACTGTCGCAGCCCTGCAGAGGGGTCACATGCTCCGACTGTCGGCAGCCTGCAAAAAGGGGTCACATGCTCCGGACTGTCGGCAGCCCTGCAGAGGGGTTACATGCTCGACTGTCGGCACCCTGCAGAGGGGTCACAGCTCTGACTGTCGGAAGCCTGAGAGGGTCACATGCTCCGGATGCGGAGCCTGCAGGGGTCACATGCTCCGGACTGTCGGCAGCCCTGCAGAGGGTCATCTCCGGACTGTCGAAGCCCTGCAGAGGGTCACATGCTCCGACTGTCGGAAGCCCTGCAGAGGGGTCACATGCTCGGCTGTCGGAGCCCTCAGGGGTCACATGCTCCGGACTGTCGGCAGCCCTGCAGAGGGGTCACATGCTCGGACGCGGAAGCCCTGCAGAGGGGTCCATGCTCCGGACTGTCGGCGCCTGCAGAGGGTACATGCTCGGACTGTCGGCACCCTGCAGAGGGGTCACAGATCGACTGTCGCAGCCGTGCAGAGGGTCACATGCTCCGGACTGTCGCAGCCATGCAGAGGGTCACATGCTCCGACTGTCGGCAGCCCTGCAGAGGGGTCACATGCTCCGACTGTCGGCAGCCTGCAGAGGGGTCACAAGCTGCGACTGTCGGCAGCCCTCAAAGGGGTCACAGCCCGGACGTCGGAAGCCGCAGAGGTCACATGCTCCGGACTGTCGGGAGCCTGCAGAGGGTCACAGCCTGGACGTCGCAGCCTGCGGGTCACATGCTCCGGACTGTCGGCAGCCCTGCAAGGGGTCACATGCTCCGGACTGTCGGCACCTGCAGAGTCACATGCTCCGGACTGTCGGAGCCCTGCAGAGGGTCACAAGCTCCGGACTGTCGGAGCCCTCAGAGGGTGCATGCTCGGACTGTCGGAGCCCTGCAGAGGGGCCATGCCCGGATGTCGGCAGCCCTGCGAGGGGTTACTCTTGACTGTCGGCAGCTTGCAGAGGGGTCAACAGACTGCGCCAGTCACTGCGTGTCGGCACCCTGCAGAGGTCACATGCTGACTGTCGGAAGCCCTGCAGAGGGTCACATCTCGGACTGTCGGCAGCCCTACAAAGGGGTCACATGCTCCGGACTGACGGCAGCCCTCAGGGGTCACATGCTCCGGACTGTCGGGAGCCGCAGAGGGTCACATCTCCGACTGTCGCTGCCCTCGAGGGGAAATGCTCCGGCTGTCGGCAGCCTGCAGAGGGTCACATGCTCCGGATGTCGGGAGCCCTGCAGAGGGTCACATGCTCCGGATGTCGGAGCCTGCAGAGGGGTTACATGCTCCGACTGTCGGAGCCCTGCAGAGGGTACATGCCCGACGTCGGCAGCCCGCAGAGGGTCACATGCTCCGGACTGTCGCAGCCTGCAGAGGGGTCACATGCCCGACGCGGCAGCCTGCAGAGGTCACATGCTCCGACTTTCGAAGCCTGCAGAGGTCACATGCTCCGACTGTCGGAAGCCCTGCAGAGGGGTCACATGCTCCGACTGTCGGAAGCCCTGCAGAGGGGTCACATGCCGGCTGTCGGAAGCCCTGCAGAGGGGTCACAACTCCGGACTGTCGGCAGCCCTGCAGAGGGGTCACATGCTCTGACTGTCGGAAGCCCTGCAGAGGGGTCCATGCTCCGGACTGTCGGCAGCCCTGCAGGGGTTACATGCTGCGGACTGTCGGCAGCCTGCAGGGGTCACATGACCGGACTGTCGGCAGCCGTGCAGAGGGTCACATGCTCCGGACTGTCGGCAGCCATGCAGAGGGGTCACATGCTCCGGACTGTCGGCAGCCCTGCAGAGGGTCACATGCCCGAACTGTCGCAGCATGCAGAGGGGTCACAAGCTGCAGACTGCGGCAGCCCTGCAGAGGGTCACAAGCTCCGGACTGTCGGAAGCCCTGCAGAGGATCACATGCTCCGGACTGTCGGGACCCTGCAGAGGGGTCAATGCTCTGGACTGTCGCAGCCCTGCAGAGAGGTCACATGCTCCGGACTGTCGGCAGCCCTGCAGAGGGGTCACATGCTCCGGACTGTCGGCAGCCCTGCAGAGGGGTCACATGCTCCGGACTGTCGGAGCCCTGCAGAGGCG
>JARQOD010010664.1:0-26469 GCA_033576555.1 Oophaga sylvatica | reverse complement strand
CCTCCTGCAGGTTGGGTCATTACTATAACCCCACCCCCTCATTTTCCACTCCGCCCCCGGGTCCTCCCCCAAATTTTTCCCTGTAATTTGTTCTCATCTCATCCACCTCTTTTGACTGTGGCTGCTCAATTTTGTGCTCGTTACAGGGAATATCTTTTGCCCCCGCTTCAACTGGCCCAGGCGAAAGCACGAATTAAAAATGGAAATGAAAAGCGTCCGGGCACTCACATGGTGGGGGAAGGAGTATCAGGGGAGGAAATATGCGGTCCAGATTCACAGTACTCTGATTGACTGTGTGGAAGACGGGTGCTTTTTGGTGGGGGAAAAAGAAACAGGAAGTTTTATCGCTATAAACCAAAAACTTTTCACAGCTCGGGTTTCATAATGTTTTTTTTGCTGGGGTCCCTAAAAATTTTGTCAGTAGGTCCAGGGGAAAAGATGTGGGTTGCTTTTGGTGGCCAAATTCAGCTTGCCTGGCCTCGGGCTGGGAGCCCATCCCATCACGTCCAATTCCCGTCCCTTGCCCGACCTTGGCCCCTTGTAAAAGGACTAAAATAATACACGTTCCTACAAATCGCTGAATTTGGAGAAAAATTTTATGGATACTTTGCGGGAAAACCACCTTTAACCTATCTGGCTGTAGGAAAATTGTTTTTTTTGGCTAAAAATTTGTGTCAATAAGTGGGAACAGTAAATGACACTGCACAACAAATTTAAATTAATGAGTAGTGCCAAGAAAAGGGTTTCCAAAACCATAAAAGTATAAAAATTGCACTCAACTTTGAATTTATTTTTATTTCACCAAGGCAAAGGAAAAGCAATCAGCAAAACGTTTTCGGTCCACAAACGGACCTTCGTCAGTTCGTTGTAAAAAAAAAAAAAAAAAAAAAAATGAATAAACAATATAGTAAAGGCGATAAACAAAAAAAATTTACATAAATGAAAACTTGGTCAAAAATTGTACTATTTCTTTTAAGAAAGGGAAAAGGGAGCTTTTTTGGGCGCAGTGAAATTTCCATTTTTTTTTTTTTGAAATACAGCAATGACGAAGGCCCGTTTTGCTGTTTGCTGTTTTTTTGTCACTTTGGATGCAAAAATAAAATTCAAATTGAGTGCCAGATTTTTACAATAATCGGTAAAAACTGCAAAAACACTAAATTTTTGGTTTTTAAATGGTCAATTTTTTGCAAGTAAATGGGGCCTTTTCGGAATGCCACACTGACAAAAAGGGGCTGTATTTTTTGTTTTTTTATGCAAAACATGCGATAAACTACAGCGCACACGGGAAAACAATGAATACCACCTAAAATGGCCAAGTTGGGCAGCAGATATAGGCGGGCACGGCGATCCCACACTGATATATATGGGCCGTATTTTTGGCTTTTTTCTGCAAAATAGTGCTGTAAAAACACAGTACACGGAAAACAATGGAATCCGGCCTAAAATGGGCAAACTTGGAGCAAGCAGATATATGAGCTGGCAGAGAGATACCACACTGACAAATATGTGGCCTGTATTTATTTCTTTTTTCTGCTAAATAGTGCTGTATATAACTACAGTGACACACAGGAAAACAATGGAATACCGGCCTAAAATGGGCAAACTTGGAGCAAGCAGATATATGAGCTGGCAGAGAGATACCACACTGACAAATATGTGGCCTGTATTTATTTCTTTTTTCTGCTAAATAGTGCTGTATATAACTACAGTGACACAGAAGAAAACACTGGAATACCGGCCTACAATGGCCAAACTTGAAGCACAAAGATATATGTGCTGCTGGCACAGAGATACCACATTGACAAATATGTGGCCTGTATTTTTGGCTTTTTTTCTGCTAAATAGTGCTGTTAATAACTACAGTGACACAGGAAAAGACTGGAATACTAGCCAACAATGGCCAAACTTGGAGCATGCAGATATATGAGCTGGCACGGAGATACCATACTAATATGTGGCCAGTATTTTTAGCTTATTTCTGCTAAATAGTGCTGTATATAACTACAGTGACACACAGGAAAACACTGGAATACAGGCCTACAATGGCCAACTTGGAGCACGCAGATATATGAGCTGGCATGGAGATACCAATTTAAACAGCAAACAAAAAGGAAGCAAAACTCACCTGCCCAGGGCTTGGAACAAATGCACAACAGGGTGCAGCCAACCCATAAAGCAAGATGTTAGCAACACAGGTGCAAAATACCAGATTAACAGCCACTCTCCACATACCCATTCAAGGAGGGGTGACTGACCAGTATACAATTGCACAATAAAGGCCCACATAGGGTACCGTTCACACCGTTTGGCCAAAATATCAACTAATACCTCACAAATTTTTTTTCTGTTTTTTCTTGCAATGTATTTTTCAGGGTGCAGCCAAGCCCAAACACGTCTGGTCTCGCATGAGGGGTGTTCACACTGTTATGCATTGAGAGTGTGCTGACCAGCCCGCCTAGTCAAATAGTAAGGGATTGACTAATAGGCTGTGAACCAGATACTAGGCATTAACCTTGTGTGAACGGTACCCTATGTGGGCCTTTATTGTGCAATTGTATACTGGGCAGTCACCCTCTCCTTGAATGGAGATACCACACTAACAAATATGTGGCCTGTATTTTTTTCTTTTTTCTGCTAAATAGTGCTCTATATAACTACAGTGACACACAGAAAAAAATGGAATACCGGCCTAAAATGGGCAAACTTGGAGCACGCAGATACATGAGCTGGCACGGAGATACCAAATTGACAAATACGTGGCCTGTATTTTTTGCTTTTTTATGCTAAATAATGCTTTTTATAGCTACAGTGACACACAGGAAAACACTTGAATAACGGCCTACAATGGCAAACCTGGAACACGCAGATATATGAGCTGGCACGGAGATTCCACACTAACAAATATGTGGCCTGTATTTTATTCTTTTTTCTGCTACATAGTGCTGTATATAACTACAGTGACACACAGGAAAAAAATGGAATACCGGCCTAAAATGGCCAAACTTAGAGCACGCAGATATATGGGCTGGCACGGAGATACCACACTGACAAATTTGTGGACTGTATTTTTTGCTTTTTTGTGCTAAATAGTGCTGTATATAACTACAGTGACACACAGGAAAAAAATGGAATACTGGCCTAAAAAGGTCAAACTTGGAGCACGCCGATATATGAGCTGGCACGCAGATACCACACTGACAAATCTGTGGACAGTTTTTTTAAAAAAAAGGCAAAATAGTGCTGTACATAACTAGAGTGACAGACAGCAAAAAAATGGAATTTAGGCCTAAAATGCCAAAATTTTTAGCAGATGGATGGATGAGGCGTTTCACAGATATACCACACTGTAACATATGTGGCCTGTATTTATTTTTGGGGGGGTTCAGCAAAATGGTGTCAAGAAATTGCGTAGAACTCTCCAAAAATTTTTACTCTACCGTACCACATAAAAATGAAAGATGTCTCTGCACACTCAAAAGTGAGTTTTGGGACCCCAGTAAAATTTCTGGATTTTCACGCTGTGCTAAGAAAAAGATATGGCTGTACTGTGCAGTGTGAAAAAGCAAATGGAGAAAAAAGGGCTATGGATTGCTTTGCTATAAAATAAGCTCTATTAACCTGGCCAAAAATGTTTTCCTAGCCAATTAGTCCTGGGGCTAGGTATATACGATCAATATATCCAATAGGTAGCAGCAGCAGCAGACAGTAAGGGAATAGACCCTCTTAATATGCACTGATATCTATATACACATATACAGTGCCTGCAGGCCTTCCACTGATATGTATAGAGTGACGTACAATCCCCTGCCTACCTAACACTGGAACCTATATACTTTGGAATTAGTCCTTAGAAGGACTGTTGGTTCCGCTGGATTCGAGTAGTTTTGGATGGTAGACCCCACACTAACTAATAAATCCCCAAATCTGACCCTATCTCTTTAGCAGCTCTCCCTACACTATCTAAATCTGGAGCTGAATGCGGCGAGCAGGGCAGCATCCCGTCTCTTATACCCCTGATGATGCTGTGCGGCCAGCCAATCAGTGCAAGACCACAACAAAGCTGGCTGTGGCGTATCAGTGCCTGGCAGACAATCCCTGCATGTTGATTGGGTGTCATGTATAGTGTACAGTTCCTATAGCGTCTTGTGCTTGGGTGCGAGGAAAACACAGGAGACATAGGTTGAAATGAAATGACTTGTATTACTCCATACAAGCATGCTGAAAAGTTCACACAGTTTGCAGGAACAGCGACAGGAGACACAGCAGGCCAGAGTAACTTCAAGCACTACAATAAATCTCCAAAGCAGGTTCAGGATCTCTTCTCTGTACCGTAATTCCTCTGCAAACATGGATTCACCAAACAGCAGGTTTCCAGAGTCCAAAAGTGTTCCAAGGTTCCTCAGTAGGGAATAGCTGGAGTACAAGTCCAAGGCTTCCAGGAGTCAGGTCACAGACTGACTGAGGCTTGATTCAGGAGCACTGATTGTTCAGCTGAGGCTGCTTAAGAAGCAAGAGGGAAGAATCAGGGCGGGAACATGAAAACTGGAAACTCCATATTAACTGAGGGCAAGAGCTGCAGAAAGACAGAAAGCAAAATGGCCGACGAAAAACTGAGTTTCAAGGAACATGTCAACAGAGACAAAGAACCTTACATTACTCCCCCCTTAGGGACAACCTCCGGATGACCTCAGACCAGGCTTGTCAGGGTACCTCTGATGAAACTGGCGGAGCAGGCGAGGAGCATTTACATTATTGACTGGTTCCCATGAGTTGTCCTCCACTGGGTAGCCCTGCCATTTAATTAAATATTGCAACTGATTTCTGTACAACCTGGAATCTAGAATCCTTTCCACCATAAATTCTTCCTGACCATCGACCAGCACTGGGTCAGGGCAAGGAGAAGAACGTCCAGGAAACGTATTGGGTGTTGCAACCTTTAGTAGGGATACATGAAAGACAGGGTGGATTCTCATAGTTCTGGGCAGTTGAAGACGACAAGCAACAGCACTTATAATCTTATTGATCTTATAAGGTCCAATGTACTTATGTCCCAATTTAGACAATGGAATCTTTAATTTAAGATTTCTGGTTGACAGCCAGACCAAATCTCCTACCTTGAAAGCTGGTGCAGGTTTACGAAATTTATCTGCTGCTTTCTTGTACCTTTCCTGAGCCAATTCTAGATTTTCCTTTAGAAGATCCATATTCTTTTGTAAAGAAGTGATTCTTTCAGCCGCTGCCGGCAAGGGCGTATCTATGGGAAATCGAGGAAGAATGTTAGGATGATAACCTAGATTGGAGTAAAAAGGAGACTGCTTAGTGGAGGCGCTCTGAGAGTTGTTATAAGAGAACTCAGCCAGTGGAAGTAGATCCACCCAATCATCCTGTAGGTGGCAGATAAAACAGCGGAGATACTGCTCCAGGGTCTGATTGGTTCGTTCTGTCTGTCCATTAGTCTGGGGATGAAAAGCAGAAGAAAGATTTACTTTAATTTCCAATGCTGCACAGAAATTTTGCCAAAACCTTGAAGTGAATTGCACCCCTCGATCCGAAATGACCTCATCCGGTACTCCATGTAAGCGAAACACATTCTTAATCATCAAGTCTGATGTCTGTTTTGCAGTGGGTAAGCTGACACAAGGGATAAAATGAGCAGCCTTTGTTAGACGGTCAACCACCACTAGAATGGTGTTCTTCCCTTGAGAGGTTGGTAACTCCACAATGAAGTCCATAGAAATGGATCCCACGGGCGGGACGGGGTGGGAAGAGGTTGCAACAGACCAGTTGGTGAGGAGCGAGGTGTTTTGCATCTTGCACAGACTTCACATGAAGTGACATAGTTTAAGACATCTTTCCTGTAAGTGGGCCACCAAAAGAAACGAGAAAGAAATTCTTGTGTCTTTAGAATTCCCCTATGCCCGGCTATCTTGGAATCGTGGATGAGTTGCAATACTCTCAATCTGACTGTTTCAGGTATATCCAGACGTTGTCCCTGAATCCACACACCATTCTTAAAGACAAGACTTACGTCCCTTGGGGGTTGAGCCAACAAAGAATCCGCATGGTATGCTTCCTTGATGTCCTTAAGTAGGTCTTGATTATGAATCACTCCCAGGAATCTAGAGTCAGGAAGAATAGTCTTAGGAGGAGTAAGTGGACATGTCTCTGCTGAATGAATCCTAGAGAGTGCATCAGCCTTTCCATTGCGCGATCCTGGTCTATAAGAAATGTGTAGCGCCCGCGTCCCTGCCTGCTGCCAGACAGGGACGTCGCTCTCCTCACCTGCGCTCAGCGTCCTCAGTGCTCCCAGCCCCCTCTGCGCCTATGACGTCCTCCTTCCGCCCTGCTGGTCCCGCGCGCTCCTTCCCTGCTACTGGCCTTAGGGCGCGCGCCCGCACCCTCCCCTGCTCTTAAAGGAGCCGCGCGCATTTTCCAAATCAGTCTCGAGCCAATGCTGGAGGACTCCACCCTATATTAAGGGCTTCCTCCTTAATGTAGGTGCCCGAGCAATGTTGTTCCTGTGCAGTCTAACTCTGTTTCAGCCTTCAGCTCCTGATTCCAGTTACCTGCCTGTTACCTGTCGGCTTGCCTGTCTGCCATCCGTCTGCAGTTCCATCCAGAGGTTCGGACGTCATCTGCAGAGATGCCCGGCTCTTGCCTGCTCACCTAGGAGCGATCATCTGCCATCCGACTGCAGCTCCATCCGGAAGTTCGGACATCATCTGCAGAGATCCCCGGCTCTTGCCTGCTCACCTGGGAGCGATCATCTGCCATCCGACTGCAGCTCCATCCTGAAGTTCGGACATCATCTGCAGAGATCCCCGGCTCTTGCCTGCTCACCTGGGAGCGATCATCTGCCATCCGACTGCAGCCTACCTGGAGGCTCCACCATATCAGGTCGTATATACCTGCCTGTCTAGAGACTGCCTTGTCACTTGCTGTGACAACCTGCCTGTCTAGAGACTGCCTGGTCACTTGCCGTGACAACCTGCCTGCCCAGAGACTGCCTGGTCACTTGCCGTGACAACCTGCCTGCCCAGAGTCTGCCTGGTCACTTGCTGTGACAACCTGCCTGTCTAGAGACTTCCTGGTCACTTGCCGTGACAACCTGCCTGCCCAGAGACTGCCTGGTCACCTGCCGTGACAACCTGCCTGCCCAGAGACTGCCTGGTCACTTGCCGTGACAACCTGCCTGTCCCAGAGACTGCCTGGTCACTTGCCGTGACAACCTGCCTGTCCCAGAGACTGCCTTGGTCACTTGCCGTGACAACCTGCCTGTCCAGAGACTGCCTCGGTTACTTACCGTTACAACCTGCCTGCCCAGAGACTTCCTTGGTCACTTGCTGTGACAAACCTGCCTGTCCAGAAACTACCTATATCCTCTGCAGTGAATCCCTGCCCTTTTCCCAGGTGCCACCCGCTCTCTTACAAGTAAAATCTCTTGTATAATAAAGCTATGTGGTTCCACCAACCTGACCTGTCTCGTCAGTAGTTCCACCCACCAGACCCGTTACAGTTTGCTCGGGGCCATGGAACCCGGTGGCACCCAAACCCCTTCACTCCCGGAACTGTGTCATGAGCTGTCTCGCCAGAGGTCTCAACAGGAGACCATCCTGGGTCACCTGCGGAACGTCAAATCCCGTCTGGACACTCTGAAATCATCACTTGCAACCATCGCTGGAGCCATGACTCATAATCCGTCAGTCCCGCTGATTCCCAATTCCGTGGTTTCCATTCCCGGACCCCGACTGTCAGCTCCTCCTAGGTTTGGAGGCGATCCTGCTCTGGCTCGGGGTTTCATTAATCTGTGTACCCTGCATTTTGAACTCCTGGCACACCAGTTTAACTCTGACCGGGCCAAAATTGCCTTCATCATGTCCCATCTCACCGGAGAAGCCCTGGCCTGGCTTAATCCTCTCTGGGAGAGAGAGGATCCTCTGGTATCTGACCTGCCTGCTTTTCTCTCGGCCTTCCGGAAGGTATTCGACGAACCTGGACGGAAGACTTCCTCTGCATCATCTCTGCTGCGTCTCTGTCAGGAGAGTCTCACCGTTGGTCAATATGCCATACGGTTCCGGACTTTAGCCTCAGAACTAGCCTGGGACAATGAAGCTCTAATTTCGGTCTTCTGGGAGGGTCTGTCCGGCCGTATTAAAGACGAACTTGCCGGTCGGGACGTTCCAACCTCTCTAGATGATTTAATAAATCTTGCCAATCGAATTGATCTTCGGTTCCAGGAACGAGCCAAAGAGATCACCCGTAAAAAAGAATTTTCCCATCTTGCACCCTCGTGTCAGAGATCTATAACCTCTTCCGTTTCTCCTCAGGTGCACACTGCTGAGCCTATACAGGTTGACCAGACCAAGATGGTCAAAGCCCGTCAGGACTCACGCCGTGCCGAGAAAAGTTGCTTCTACTGCGGCAGTAAGGAGCACTGGATCCAAACCTGTCCGGAGAAGTCGGGAAAACGCCTGTGTCTAGGTTCGCTCGGAGAGGTCAATCTAGACAAAAATAAATCCTCTTCATCCCTGCTGCTGTCGGTTTCAATTCTGATCGGTAAGAACCGCCACTTCGAAATGGCCCAACTTGATTCTAGAGCAGCTGGGAATCTTGTGTCACAGGCTCTAGTAGAGAAGTATCACATTCCCACCAAACCTCTTGTTGAACCTGTATCTGTTGCTGCTGTGGATGGGGGTCTCCTACCTCGTCCCATCCGACTTATCACCGAAGTCATAACCCTGCAGGTGGGAATGTTGCATTCTGAGAGCATCTCATTTCATGTTCTGCCTGGACTCTCTCATGCTTTCTTACTAGGTCTGCCTTGGCTCCAAAAACATGCACCTGTGCTCGACTGGCAGAATGGAGAGGTTCTTCGCTGGGGACAGGACTGTCATAAAACGTGTCTGGTGCCTGTTCATCCTGTCTATTCTTCTCCTACACCTGCTAATCTACCTGGACTCCCGATTCCATATTGGTCATTTGCTGATGTCTTCAATAAAAAGGAAGCAGAGACATTACCCCGCATAGACCATATGATTGCCCGATTGACCTGTTACCCGGTACTACGCCTCCCCGTGGGCGTATTTACCCGTTGTCTGCTGCTGAGACCAGGTCGATGTCCGAATATATCGAGGAGAACTTAGCAAAGGGATTTATCCGGAAATCTACCTCCCCAGCGGGAGCAGGTTTCTTCTTCGTTAAAAAGAAAGACGGATCTCTCCGTCCCTGTATTGACTACAGAGGCCTAAATTCGATCACGGTGAAGAATAAGTACCCTCTTCCGCTCATTCCAGAACTGTTTGATCGTCTTAGAGGGGCTAGAGTCTTCACCAAACTAGATCTTCGTGGAGCATGCAACCTGGTTCGTATCCGTCGAGGAGATGAATGGAAGACGGCATTCAACACCCGGGACGGCCACTACGAGTACTTGGTGATGCCCTTTGGTCTCTGTAATGCTCCAGCAGTCTTTCAGGAGTTGGTCAACGACATCTTCCGGGACCTCCTCTATTCCTGCGTTGTGGTGTACCTTGACGACATCTTGGTCTTCTCTCCGGATCTTCAGTCTCACCGGAGGGATGTTCGTCAGGTTCTGCTCAGGCTCAGGCAGAATCACCTCTTCGCCAAATATGAGAAGTGCCTCTTTGAGCAGACATCGCTTCCGTTTCTGGGCTACATCATTTCTCAGACAGGCCTACGAATGGATCCCGAGAAATTGTCTGCCATCGAGAAGTGGCCCCGACCGGAGGGGTTGAAGGCCATTCAGCGGTTCCTGGGATTCGCCAACTATTACCGTCTCTTCATACCGCACTTCTCTTCCAGGACTGCTCCAATCTCAGCGCTCACTCGCAAGGATGCTAACCCCAAACAGTGGACGATCGAAGCAGAGGAGGCCTTCCTTTCTCTGAAACAGGCCTTCTCTTCCGCTCCAGTGCTGCATCGCCCGGATGGCAACAAGCAGTTCTTCCTGGAGGTGGACGCTTCCTCTGCTGGAGCCGGAGCGGTTCTTACCCAAAAATCGCCATCCGGGAGGATGGTGTCCTGCGGTTTCTTCTCCAAACTCTTCTCCTCCTCCGAGCGCAACTACTCCATAGGAGATCGAGAGTTATTGGCCATTAAGTTGGCACTGGAGGAGTGGCATTACCTACTCGAAGGGGCTCTTCATCCGGTAATCATCTACACGGATCACAAAAATCTGGCATACCTCCAGCAGGCACAGAGACTTAATCCTCGCCAAGCCCGGTGGTCCTTGTTTTTTGCCCGCTTCGATTTTCTTTTGCATTTTCGCCCAGCTGACAAAAACGTCAAGGCGGATGCCTTGTCTCGGTCTTTCCTGGTGTCGGATCTCGAAGATGAGCCTAAACATATCATCGATTCCGCTAGAGTGATGCAGGTGGCTCCCGTGAGTCTAAATCGTCTCCCTCCTGGTAAGACGTTCGTATCAGAAACCGATTGGAAGAGAATACTACATTGGGTCACTCGTCTAAACTCGCTGGCCACGCTGGTCAAAAAAAGACCCTCCAACTCATTACTCGCATTATTGGTGGCCTACCCTGCACAAAGACGTAATAGACTTTGTTTCTGCCTGTGTTTCCTGTGCCCGCAACAAAGTTCCGAGACACCTGCCTACCGGCCGTCTTCTTCCGCTTCCTGTACCCGCTGCCCCCTGGCAGCATATAGCCATGGACTTCATAACAGATCTGCCCGTCTCTGCCGGTTGTACGGTCATTTGGGTGGTCGCTGACCGCTTTTCCAAGATGGCTCACTTCATTCCTCTGCCAGGTCTTCCGTCTGCACCCGAGTTGGCTAAAGACTTTATCCGCCACATCTTCCGTCTTCATGGTCTGCCTCGTCACATTGTGTCGGATCGTGGGGTTCAGTTCACCTCACGTTTCTGGAGAGCCACTTGTAAGTTGCTAGACGTCACCCTGGATTTTTCCTCCGCTTACCACCCACAGTCCAATGGACAAGTTGAACGAATAAATCAGAATTTGACCAGTTATCTTCGACACTTCGTTAATGCCCACCATTCTGACTGGGTGGAGCTCCTGCCATGGGCCGAATTCTCCTACAATAATCATGAGAGCGAATCTTCCACCAAGTCTCCGTTTTTTGTAGTCTTCGGTCAGCACCCTCGGATCCCTGTCCCTGTTTCCATCTCTGTGGACAATCCAGCTGCGGAATCTCTGGTTAGAGAATTCTCCTCCATCTGGGAGAGTACCCGGTCCGCACTCATTCAGTCATCCGAGCGCATGAAAAGACATGCTGACAAAAAACGTCTGGATCCTCCTCAATTCCGTCCTGGGGACAAAGTCTGGCTTTCGTCCAAATATGTTCGACTCAAAATTCCGTCCTACAAGTTAGGTCCTCGGTTCATCGGTCCTTTTGAGATCATCAGTCAGATCAATCCGGTGTCCTATAAATTGAAACTCCCGGCCAATATGAGAATTCCTAATTCTTTTCATGTATCTCTTCTCAAACCTGTGGTTCTTAACTCTTTTTTTAAGTCTACAGGTACACCTCCTGCTCCAGTGTCTGCTGATGATGAATTTGAGGTAGAGAACATTCTGGCCACAAAAAGGGTAGGAAGAAAGACTTATTTTTTGGTGGATTGGAAGGGGTTTGGTCCTGAGGAGAGAACCTGGGAGCCTCGGGAGAACATCCATGCCCCTCTTATCCTAGCTAAATTTCTTTCTGGCCTAAAGAAGGGGGGGCCTAGAGGGGGGGGTACTGTAGCGCCCGCGTCCCTGCCTGCTGCCAGACAGGGACGTCGCTCTCCTCACCTGCGCTCAGCGTCCTCAGTGCTCCCAGCCCCCTCTGCGCCTATGACGTCCTCCTTCCGCCCTGCTGGTCCCGCGCGCTCCTTCCCTGCTACTGGCCTTAGGGCGCGCGCCCGCACCCTCCCCCGCTCTTAAAGGAGCCGCGCGCATTTTCCAAATCAGTCTCGAGCCAATGCTGGAGGACTCCACCCTATATTAAGGGCTTCCTCCTTAATGTAGGTGCCCGAGCAATGTTGTTCCTGTGCAGTCTAACTCTGTTTCAGCCTTCAGCTCCTGATTCCAGTTACCTGCCTGTTACCTGTCGGCTTGCCTGTCTGCCATCCGTCTGCAGTTCCATCCAGAGGTTCGGACGTCATCTGCAGAGATGCCCGGCTCTTGCCTGCTCACCTAGGAGCGATCATCTGCCATCCGACTGCAGCTCCATCCTGAAGTTCGGACATCATCTGCAGAGATCCCCGGCTCTTGCCTGCTCACCTGGGAGCGATCATCTGCCATCCGACTGCAGCCTACCTGGAGGCTCCACCATATCAGGTCGTATATACCTGCCTGTCTAGAGACTGCCTGGTCACTTGCTGTGACAACCTGCCTGCCCAGAGACTGCCTGGTCACTTGCCGTGACAACCTGCCTGCCCAGAGTCTGCCTGGTCACTTGCTGTGACAACCTGCCTGTCTAGAGACTTCCTGGTCACTTGCCGTGACAACCTGCCTGCCCAGAGACTGCCTGGTCACCTGCCGTGACAACCTGCCTGCCCAGAGACTGCCTGGTCACTTGCCGTGACAACCTGCCTGTCCCAGAGACTGCCTGGTCACTTGCCGTGACAACCTGCCTGTCCCAGAGACTGCCTTGGTCACTTGCCGTGACAACCTGCCTGTCCAGAGACTGCCTCGGTTACTTACCGTTACAACCTGCCTGCCCAGAGACTTCCTTGGTCACTTGCTGTGACAAACCTGCCTGTCCAGAAACTACCTATATCCTCTGCAGTGAATCCCTGCCCTTTTCCCAGGTGCCACCCGCTCTCTTACAAGTAAAATCTCTTGTATAATAAAGCTATGTGGTTCCACCAACCTGACCTGTCTCGTCAGTAGTTCCACCCACCAGACCCGTTACAAAATGACAAAATTAAATTGGTTTAGGAAAAGATTCCAGCGAGCCTGGCGAGGAGTCAGGCACTTAGCCGACCTGATAAATTCAAGGTTACGATGGTCTGTCAGGACGACTATTTGCTGTGCAGCTCCCTTAAGAAGGTGTCTCCATTCCTTGTAGGCGGCAATAATGGCCAACAATTCTCTATTGCCCACATCGTAGTTCCTCTCAGCCGAAGACAACTGCTGGGAAAAGAAGGCACAGGGATGCAAGACATTCTTCTCACCTGTTCTCTGAGAGAGTATAGCTCCAACGGCACAGTCTGAAGCATCCACCTCTATTATGAAGGCAAGCTCGGGGTTGGGATGTACTAAGATAGGTGCGGTGGTAAATTTATCCTTTAAACAGGAAAATGCTTCCTGAGCTTGCGGAGTCCAGGAGAACCTAGACTGTTTCCGGGTAAGTTGGGTGATAGGTGACACTACCTCAGAAAAATTCTTAATGAAATGTCTATAGAAGTTGGCAAACCCGATGAAACGCTGCACCTCCTTCACATTTCTAGGAATTGGCCAATCCTTGATGGCTTGGGTCTTGCTTCCATCCATACTAATCCCTTGCGTAGATAGTACATACCCCAGAAATTGAATTTCGGTCCTATGGAATTCACATTTTTCAAGTTTGATGTAGAGATGGTTTTGTCTTAGGCGTTCTAATACCATTCTCACATGTCCATGATGTTCCTCTGTGGAGTTAGAAAAAATTAGAATATCATCCAGATAAATCACCACAAATGTATCTAGGAGATCCCTGAAGATATCATTCACGAAGTGTTGGAAAGTGGCTGGGGCAGTACTCAGACCAAAAGGCATAACTAGATATTCAAAGTGTCCATAGCGTGACCTGAAAGCAGTCTTCCATTTATCCCCAGGTCTAATACGGACCAAGTTATAGGCCCCACGGAGATCCAATTTAGAGAAAATTTTGGCATGCCGCACTCTCTCCAACAACTCAGGGATTAAAGGCAATGGATAACGGTTTCTAATAGTAACCTTATTGAGTTCCCTATAGTCTATGCAGGGTCTCAGAGATCCATCTTTCTTCTTCACAAAGAAGATGGGTGCACCTGCGGGAGATGAAGAGGGGCTTATGAAGCCCTTGGCTAAATTTTCGTCTATATAATCCTTCAAAGCTTTTAGCTCGGGCCCCGCTAGGGGGTAGATCTTACCAAAAGGTATCTCGGCTCCAGGCAATAATTCAATTGGACAATCATATGGACGGTGAGGAGGAAGCTGATCAGCGTTCTTCTTGTCACATAAATCCACATAGTCCTGATATACAGCTGGTAGTTCAGGGACTGACATGGTTCCTTTAGGAACAGAGCAAGCTGAAACTCCTTGACTCATCTGTTTCTCCGGAAAGTGTAATTCCTTGGTCTCCCAGTTAATCGTAGGATTCTGCGCCTGCAGCCATGGTAGCCCTAGAATAATGGGAAAGTGGGGAGAAGAGATAAGCAAAAAAGACATTTTCTCCTGATGATCTTTACCCATAAGGACCCTCAAAGGCTCTGTTTCTTGATCCACTGGTCCAGAAGTCAGTAGAGAGCCATCCACAGTCTCCATCTGTACTGGAGTAGCCTTCTTCACTGAACGTATCCCCTGTTTCAGAGCAAAGGAGATATCCATGAAATTTCCACTTGCTCCTGAGTCGATCATAGCAGAGCTAGACACCCAGACTGAGTCAACCCAGAGTTTGATGGAAAGGAAGCAATGAGAATTGTTTCTTTTACAACTCAGCTGGGACACCGCTGAGGAAACTTGAAAAATTGCAGCGTTTATACCGTCATCGTCCCCAGAACTAACAAGATTTAAGTCTGAGAAATCAAGATCTCTTGCAGCAGATCTCTCTGGAGCCTGAGGCTCGGACATGACAGAGCTCCTCTCGCAACACTGACAGTGAATGACTGCTGCAGTAGTCTTACGAGAACGGCTGGGGCAGTTTATAATGAAGTGCCCTGACTTACCACAGTAGAAACATAGATTTTCCTTTATACGATGTTCTTTGCGTGCATCACTAACCCGTCTTTGTAAAGAGTCCACCTGCATGGGTTCAGGTTCTGGTTCCCTTGTGATCCTACTCAAAGGTTCCTTAGCTGAGGAGGGAGGTAGTAAAAGGTTAGTGCGATTATTTTCGAACCATCTCTCTTGTCTGCGTTCAGTCAGACGAGCATCAATATCGGATACAATAGTTAATAAAGTCACCTAACGCAGTGGGAGGGTCGGCACGAGCAAGTTCATCCTTAATCAGTGGAGACAACCCTTTCCGAAAAGTAGATTTTTTAGCGGAAGTGTCCCAAGTGGTATCAAGAGCCCATCTCCTGAAATCCAGGGCATATTCGGCTACTGAACGCTTACCTTGGCGCAAAGTTAACATGGCTGCTTCAGCTGTTGCACCTCGATTGGGGTCATCAAACACCTGCCCCATGGCTGAAATAAAAGCATCAAGGTGATTCAAACAATCATCCTCAGTCTCAATCAGAGGGTTTGCCCACATCAAAGCCTTATTGGTAAGCAACATGATTATAGTAAGCACTTTGGATCGTTCAGTGGGAAATTGTGAAGCATGTGCAGAGAAAAATAAATTGCATTGATTAATAAATCCCCTGAATTTCTCACGTTCACCGCCAAAACGAAAAGGAGGTAATTTGGGGATCCCAGAACTCGGGGTTATGGCAGGAGCCTGGGCTCGTTCCTCTAGAGCCTCAATCCTGGCTCGCAATTCCTGGGTAGTCTGTCCAAACACTTGCAAATTATGATTAGTGAGGTCCTATAGGCTTGCAAAACGGGTTTTTAAAGTCTGTACATCTGAAAGGATTGTATCAGTCACTCCGCAAAGTTCCTTTATGCGGGCCTCCATCTTCCAGATCTTTTAAGGCAGAAGTGCTGGAAGAGGAAAGGAAAAAAAAAAAAACAATAGTGTTTACCTGTGGTAACACTCCAGAGTAAAATTTTAAGGGAATGCGCTCACCTGGAATGGTTGTGAGAAGTCACAACCACTGTCATCACATAAGGTATTAAACGGACATCTGATATCCACAGTCACAGCAGACACGGCTTTCCCAGACCCAGCAGACACTAAACATTGGCTCCTGAATCTTGTCATGTATAGTGTACAGTTCCTATAGCGTCTTGTGCTTGGGTGCGAGGAAAACACAGGAGACATAGGTTGAAATGAAATGACTTGTATTACTTCATACAAGCATGCTGAAAAGTTCACACAGTTTGCAGGAACAGCGACAGGAGACACAGCAGGCCAGAGTAACTTCAAGCACTACAATAAATCTCCAAAGCAGGTTCAGGATCTCTTCTCTGTACCGTAATTCCTCTGCAAACATGGATTCACCAAACAGCAGGTTTCCAGAGTCCAAAAGTGTTCCAAGGTTCCTCAGTAGGGAATAGCTGGAGTACAAGTCCAAGGCTTCCAGGAGTCAGGTCACAGACTGACTGAGGCTTGATTCAGGAGCACTGATTGTTCAGCTGAGGCTGCTTAAGAAGCAAGAGGGAAGAATCAGGGCGGGAACATGAAAACTGGAAACTCCATATTAACTGAGGGCAAGAGCTGCAGAAAGACAGAAAGCAAAATGGCCGACGAAAAACTGAGTTTCAAGGAACATGTCAACAGAGACAAAGAACCTTACATTGGGTCTCTTAAGACCACCAAAAATGCTGGGTGGAGACCCGAATTCCCACCTAGTAATCCTGGAAATGCTCAGTGCTCGCCGAGTACACCGAGTACCGTGATACTCGGGCGAGTAAAGAGTAGTGGCGAGCATGTTCACTCATCACTAGTTAAAATAAAATAAAGAAAAATAGCTGAACTTATCACTGGCCCTTATATAGGGTTGCTTCTCTGTAATAATCACAGGAATGTGGGATGTCTTCACGGACAGGAGGCAGGTCAAGAGTTGTAAGTGTTATTTAACAATAAATGCACTTCACGCAGGGAGTAGTTAATTGCAGGGTAAGTGTAGGAAATAGGGCAGAATCGGGAGAGTGGCAGTGAAAGTGAGGGACGAACGATAGTACAAGAGTAAAGAAATATAACTTAACAGAATGTAGTCTTCTGATGTGCAGCGTCTCAGGGTTCCAACGATGGCACCGACAGCAGGGGCACGTGACACCTCGGCGAAGTCTGTAACAGGCGGGAATCCAACGGTGGCACCAACAACAGCGGCACGTGAGGTCTCGACGAAGTCTCTAGGAAGCAGTTCTAGGAGGTTTCCCGTGCTTAAAGGTGTCTTGCACGGCACTGAGTCCAGTATGGGGAACCGCCGGAATGAAATTTCATTCCGCTGTGTGCGCAAGTACTTGGTAATAAGGCCCTGTCCTAGCCGTATGACTCTCATGGCGTCTCACTCTCGATGCGGTCTCCTGTGTCAGCCCTGAGTCATCTCCTGACGTGGAAGGTAGAGGGAATCACTGGCTGGTCACCCACTAATGGTGTAGCTGTCTGTAGGGGCACTGTTGAGTTGGTCCGAGCACCCGGTATGCTCTGCCTCAGGTACAGGCGCAGCAGCCGACTCACCACTCAGCTTTCCCTCCACTCTATGTTGACATGGTTGCAACAGTAACATCACAACTACAGCATGTGACCACTGCAGCCAATTACTGGGCTGAGCAGTGATGCAGTGGTACACTGATTTTGAAAGAAAAAAATGTTAACAGAGAATGTCTGTGGAATATAAAATTTGAAAATTAAAATGTAAAATCTTTTTGATTTTACTGTAGAATTACACAGAATGTATAAATAATCTACGCAATTAACCCCTTAATGTCCATGGATGTGCACAGTCCGTCATGGCAAGGTGTCAGTTTTGGCACCTTGAAGGACTGTGCACATCCTGCCTTTGACCTACCACTGCTTGTAAACACGCAGTCGTAGTTCAGTGCCAACAGCTGTCTATGACAGCTGACAGGCACGGCAACCGGTGCGGGGACCTTTGTAGTAGGTCCCCACACCTACAGCGCTGTGATTGGTCAGTCAATGTGACTGACCAAACACAGCAGCGAACGGGCAGAAGAGGCTGAAATTTCAGCCTCTTCTGCCCGATCAGTACAGGAGCTCAGCGCTGCAGTGGCCGAGCTTCCTGCACTAACAGCCGGGAGCGGCGTCCCCACTGCCCGTGGCTGTTAACCCCCTGATTGCTGCGATCGAGCGCGATCGCAGTGCTCAGGGGGAGAGGCAGAGGGTCGGGAGATCCCTCTGCCTCAGATTGGTGCCCTGCAATGTATTTGCAGGGATCGATCTCTGCCTTGCTGACCCGGGGGTTGTCATGACAACCTCCGGGTCATCTAGCTACGGAAAGCCGCTGTGACCATGGTCACAGCAGCTTTCACCATAGGTACACTGCATTGCACTGCTAGAGCATTGCAATGCAGTGTACCTGCAATCAAAAGTGAAAAAGTGAAAGTCCCATAAAGGGACAAGGTAAAAAAACATTTTTTAAAAAAATTTGTAAAAAAAAATATTAAAAAATAATTACAAAATTTCCTCTAAAAAATACACATTTTTATGTAAATAAAAAAACAAAAAACAAAAAAAATGCACATTTGGTATTGTCGTGTCCGTAACAATCCCATCTATAAAAGCGTAACCCTAGTTAGCCCCTTCAGTGAAAGCTGTAAAAAAAAACACAAAAAGTAGTAAATTATACTTTTTCCAAGCGGTATCATCATACCGCTTGGAAAAAGTGCAAAACATCATCTTGTCCCGTAAAAAACAAGCTGCTATACAGCATCATCAGCGAAAAAATAAAAAAGTTATAGCTAGCAGAATAAACTGATGCAAAAATAATTATTTTTAATTTATTTTTTCTATAAAATTTTTTATTGTGTAAAAAAACGCCAAAACATAAAAAAATATATAAATGAGGTATCGCTGTAATCGTAGTGACCCGAAGAATTAAGCTGCTTTATCAATTTTACCACACGCGGAATGGGGAAAAAAAAAAAAAAAACAATTCCTGAATTGCTGGTTTTTGTTCATTCTGCTTCCACAAAAATCAGAATAGGAAGCGATCAAAAAACGTTATGTACCCAAATATAGTACCAATAAAAATTTCAACTCGTCCCGCAAAAAATAAGCCCGCAGATAACTCTATCGGCTGAATTATGGAAAAATTATAGCTCTCAAAATATGTCGATGCAAAAATTTCTTACAAAAAATTCTACCAAAAAAAGCGTCTTTTAGTGTGTGACAGAAGCTAAACATGAAAAAAGGATGTAAATCTGGTATCGCTGTAATCGCACCGACCCGAAAAATAAAGTCGCCCAATTACTAATACCGCATGAGGAACAGCGTTAAAAAATAAAACCAATTCTTCATCTTTTGTGGATTTGTTCATTCTGCCTCCCAAAGATCGCAGTAAGGCGATCACAGTAGTTTCCCACCACATATGGGGTATCAGCATGCTCAGGACAAATTGCACATCAACTTTTGGGGTCCTATTTCTCCTGTTACCCTTATAAAAATAAAAATTTGGGGGCAAAAAGATAATTTTTGTGGAAAAAAATATGATTTTTTTATTTTCACGGCTCTACGTTATAAACGTCTGTGAAGCACTTGGGGGTTCAAAGTGCTCACCACACATCTAGATAAGTTCCTTGGGGGGTCTAGTTTCCAAAATGGGGTCAATTGTGGGGGGTTTCTACTATTTAGGCACATCAGGGGCTCTCCAAGCGTGACATGACACCCGCAGACCATTCCATCAAAGTCTGAATTAGAACACAGCGCTCCTTCCCTTGAGAGCTCTGCCATGCGTCAAAATAGTGGTTTACCCCCACATATGGGGTATCAGCGTGCTCAGGACTTATTGCACATCAACTTTTGGGGTCCTATTTCTCCTGTTACCCTTATAAAAATAAAAATTTGGGGCAAAAAGATCATTTTTGTGGAAAAAATATGATTTTTTTCTTTTCACGGATCTACGTTATAAACTTCTGTGAAGCACTTGGGTGTTCAAAGTGCTCACATAAGTTCCTTGGGGGTTTAGTTTCCAAAATGGGGTCACTTGTGGCTTTCTACTGTTTAGGCACATCAGAGGCTTTCCAAACGCGACATGACACCCGCAGACAAATTCCATCAAAGTCTGCGATCGAAAACGGCGCTCCTTCCCTTCAGAGCTCTGCCATGCGTCAAAATAGTGGTTTACCCCTGCATATGGGGTATCAGCGTACTCAGGACAAATTGAACAATAACTTTTGGGGTCCTGTTACCCTTTGAAAAATAAAAATTAGGGGTGACAAGATCATTTTTGTGGAAAAGATATGATTTTTTTATTTTTCGGCTCTACGTTATAACCTTCTGTGAAGACCTTGGGGGTTCAAAGATCACACCACACATCTAGATAAGTTCTTTGGGGGTCTAGCTTCCAAAATGGGGTCTGTTATGTTTCGGTAACTGAGGAGAAATGGCAAAAAACAGCAAAAGCGGTAATACACCAGAGAGGCTGGAACCTATTGGATTGCAGTAACCTGAACTAACCACACAACTAGAGGTAGCCGTGGAGCGTTCCTACGTTGATCCTAGACGCCTCGTCACAGCCTGAGAGATAACTACACCTAAAGGCAGAAAGATGAAAGCTATCTGCCCCGGAGCAGATCCCCAAAGAAAATAGGAAGCCCCCAAACATGTAATGGCGGTTAGACAAGAAGAAAACTCGGAAACAGACAGAAAATAGAATGAGCAAACGCTGGGGCCCAAAATTTTTAGACAGAAAAGTACAGGAAAGAATTCTGACTGCAATCCAACAAAAACTCTAACAAAAATACCAACACGTCTGATTGCAAAAAACCTGAGATCACTCGACCTCTTCCACCTAAATCAGATCTCTGGTGTAACAAAACGCTATTCAGCAAATTAAAAGTAACAAAAGAGCAAAGCAAAAGTGCAGACACAAACGGAGCACAATTGCAGCGCCAGACCCCCAAAAGGGGACTGGCTGCAGTCCACTGAAAGCAGCAAACCAGCAGAGAAAATCAAACAGAGAAAAAAAAAACAGCAAACACTTATCTGAAGGAGAGCAGAAAACTAGCAGTGCTTCAAGCAAGACCAGAAGAACAATTGATAACCGGCAAGGCTGCTGGGAAATCAGGCAACTTATATCCTACCATTCAGCACCAGCTGAAGGCCATTCATTAATCAGTTCATTACCCTCAGCAACCACCGGAGGGAGCCCCGGCTCAGAAGCCACCTCTAGCATATTCACAACAGTACCCCCCCCCCTTGAGGAGGGGTCACCGAACCCTCACCTGCGCAACCAGGCCGATCAGGATGGGCTCGATGATAGGCACGGATAAGTCTCCCAGCATGAATTTCCGAAGCAAACACCCAAGAATTGTCCTCCTGACCATAACCTCTCCACTTAACCAAATACTGGAGTTTCCGACTAGCAAAACGAGAATCCAATATCTTCTCAACCACATACTCCAAATTGCCCTCAAACAAAACAGGGTCGGGAGGTGCAGCCATAGGAACCACTGGTTCGACAAACCTCTTCAATAAGGATTTGTGGAACACGTTATGGATCTTAAATGTCCCTGGAAGTAGCAAACGGAAGGAAACCGGATTAATAATTGCCATGATCTTATAAGGTCCAATGAACCTTGGCTTAAATTTAGGAGATGCAACCTTCATAGGGATATTCCTTGAGGAAAACCAAACCAAGTCCCCCACTTCAAAATGAGGACCATCAGTCCTATGCCGGTTGGCAAACCGCTGGGCCTTGTGAGAGAGAGACAACCTCTCCACCACCTGGTCCCAAATCTGCTGCATACGCTGCACAATAGAGTCAACCCCCGGACAGATAGAAGCCTCCACCTGTCCTGAAGAAAATCGAGGGTGAAACCCGGAATTGCAGAAAAATGGAGACATCAAGGTGGCAGAGCTAGCTCTATTATTAAGAGCAAACTCAGCCAAAGGCAAAAAAGAGATCCAGTCATCTTGATCAGCAGACACAAAACATCTCAAATAAGTCTCCAAGGTCTGGTTTGTTCTCTTGGTTTGTCCATTGGTCTGAGGGTGAAATGCAGAGGAGAAAGACAACTGAACACCAAGTTTAGAACAAAATGTCCTCCAAAATCTGGAAACAAACTGGACTCCTCTGTCAGACACAATGTTCTCCGGAATGCCATGCAACCGAACCACATGCTGAAAGAACAAAGGCACCAACTCGGAGGAGGAAGGCAACTTAGGCAATGGCACAAGATGTATCATCTTGGAAAACAGATTACCCAGATAACGGTCATTCTCTGAGAGACAGGAAGGTCAGAAATAAAATCCATAGAAATATGGGTCCATGGCCTCTTGGGTACAGGTAATGGCATTAACAAACCACTAGAACGAGAGCAAGGCTTAGAATGAGAGCAAGTCCCACAGGACTGCACAAAGTCCCTTACATCACTAGACAAAGTAGGCCACCAAAAGGAGCGACTCACCAAGTCTCTGGTACCAAAAATCCCGGGATGACCAGCCAACTCAGAACAATAACATCACACTCTTTTTCCACTGGTCTGGAACAAACAACTTCCCAACAGGGCAGCGCTCAGGTTTATCCTCCTGACACCCTTCCAGAGCCAGTCTCAAATTGGGCAAAATGGCGGAAAGAACCACACCCTCTTTCAAAATAAAAGCAGGATCAGATAACTCAGGAGAATCTGCAAAGAAACTCCTCGAGAGGGCATCCGCCTTGACATTCTTAGTGCCAGGAAGAAAAGAAACCACAAAATTAAAATGTGTGAAAAACAAGGCCCACCTGGCATGTCTAGGATTAAGTCTCTTGGCTGATTCGAGTTAAATCAGTTTCTTATGTTCCGTGAGGACCACCTGATGTTTGGCTCCTTCCAGCCAATGTCTCCACTCTTCAAAGGCCCACTTCATAGCCAATAACTCCCGATTACCCACGTCATGATTACGTTCAGTTGGAGAAAATTTTCGAGAGAAAAAGGCACAAGGGTTACTCTTAGAGGTCTCTGGATCCCTTTGGGACAAAACGGCACCTGCTCCAATTTCAGAGGCATCAACCTCCACCTGAAACGGCAGAAAAACATCAGGCTGCCGTAGAACAGGAGCAGAAATGAATCTCTGCTTAAGTTCCTGAAATGCAGAAACTGCCTCAGGAGGCCAATTCACCACATCGGAACCCTTTTTGGTAAGATCAGTCAATGGTTTAACAATACCAGAGAAATTACCAATAAATTTACGATAAAAATTGGCAAAACCCAAAAATCTCTGAAGAGCCTTCAATGAAGTAGGTTGAACACAGATGGCCTGAACCTTGACCGGGTCCATTTCAATAACAGACGGAGACAAAATGAATCCCAGAAATGAGATCTTCTGTACGCCAAAAACACGCTTTGATCCCTTCACATACAGTGCATTCTCTCTCAAAATCTGGAACACAGTCCGAACATGTTTCACATGAGAGTCCCAGTCATTGGAAAAAATCAAGATATCATCCAAATAAAGAATCAGAAATTTATCCACAAAATCCCTGAAAATATCATTCATGAAGGATTGGAAGACGGAAGGGGCATTAGTAAGCCCAAAAGGCATCACTAGGTATTCAAAATGCCCCTCTGGTGTATTAAATGCCGTCTTCCATTCATCCCCGTGCTTAATGCGAATAAGGTTATACGCCCCCCTTAGGTCATGCTTGGTAAACAAACTAGCCCTTTTCACTCTGGAAAATAGGTCAGAAATCAAAGGTAACGGATATTGATATTTAACAGTGATCTTATTCAGGAGGTGATAATCAATACACGGCCTCAATTAACCATCCTTTTTGGCCACAAAGAAAAAACCAGCGCCCAAGGGTGAAGAGGATGGTCTGATATGACCCTTCTCCAATGACTCCTTGATATAAGATCGCATAGCATCGTTTTCAGGTACAGCTAAATTAATAAGGCGACCTTTAGGAAATTTACCACCAGGCACTAATTCAATAGCACAATCGTAGCTCCTGTGAGGGGGCAAGGATGCAGATTTACTTTCACTAAACACATCAGAAAAATCAGTCAAAATGTCAGGGACATCCTGAGACTGGGGAGAGGCAGAAAAAACAGGAGTGTCAGTATTAACACATTGGCAGCCCCAACTGGTCACAGACACAGATTTCCAATCCAAAACAGGATTATTAGACTGTAACCAAGGGAAACCTAGTACAATAATGTCATGCAGATTATGCAGCACCAGAAATTTGCAACTCTCCTGATGATCTGGTTCAACCCTCATTATCACCTGAGTAGAAAACTGGGGTTTATTCTCCGCCAAAGGAGTAGAATCAATCCCCAGTAGGGGAATAGACTTCCGCAGGGGTATCATGGGAAACCCACAACGTTTGGCAAAGTCAAAATCCATTAGGTTAATAGCTGCTCCCGAATCAACAAAAGCCTGAGCAGAAAATGTGGACAGGGAGCAAATCAGGGTAACAGTCAACAGAAATTTAGTCTGAACACTACCCAAGACAACTGAGCGTGCAAAACGTCTTCCCCGCTTAGGGCAGACAGAAATAGCATGGGAAGCGTCACCACAGTAGAAACATAACCCATTGCGCTTACGAAACTCATGACACTGAGCCCCAGAAGTCACTCCATCACACTGCATGGGCTCAGGAGCTGACTCACAAGGCAACACTATCTCACGCATACCTCTGTGCTCACGCAAACGTCTGTCAATTTGAACAGCCAAAGACATAGAATCATTGAGACCAGAGGGAACAGGGAATCGCACCATAACGTCCTTTACTTTTTCTGACTGACCCTTTCGAAAAAGGGCTGCCAAAGCATGATCATTCCATTTGGTCAGGACTGCCCACTTTCGAAATTTCTGACAGTACAACTCAGCGTCTTCAAGACCCTGATTTAATGCCAACAAGGTCTTTTCAGCTTGATCAGTGACTTTAGGTTCATCCTACAATAACCCCAGAGCCTGAAAAAATACATCAATATCATTCAAAACAAGATCCCCAGGTGTCAAGGAAAAAGCCCAATCCTGAGGGTCGCCGCGCAGCAGGGAGATGACAATTTGAACCTGCTGTGCCGCGTTCCCTGAGGACTTAGGCCTTAAGGCAAAAAACAACTTACAGTTATTTTTGAAATTCAGAAATTTAGATCGATCCCCCAAAAACAAATCTGGCATGGGGATCCTAGGTTCCACAACTGGCAACCCAGCAAGATAGGTAGCAATACTCCGAACCTCAGTGGCAAGCTGATCCACACGGCCAGACAACTGTGCAAACTCCATTGAGAGAAAAAAAAAAATTCCTCCTCAGCACCCAGAGAAAAAGAGGAAATAAAAGCAACAAACAGAAAAAAAAAATATCTGACAACTCCCTTTTTTCTTTTTCCTTTTTTACTATTTTTCCCTTCTGTTGAGTACCATATAATTTTCAGTTTTGGCCGGTTATACTGTTATGTTTCGGTAACTGAGGAGAAATGACAAAAAATAGCAAAAGCGGTAATACACCAGAGAGGCTGGAACCTATTGGATTGCAGTAACCTGAACTAACCATACAACTAGAGGTAGCATGGAGCGATCCTACGTTGATCCTAGACGCCTCGTCACAGCCTGAGAGATAACTACACCTAAAGGCAGAAAGATGAAAGCTATCTGCCCCGGAGCAGATCCCCAAAGAAAATAGGAAGCCCCCAAACATGTAATGGCGGTTAAACAAGAAGAAAACTCGGACACAGACAGAAAATAGAATGAGCAAATGCTGGGGCCCAATCTGTCTAGACAGAAAAGTACAGGAAAGAATTCTGACTGCAATCCAACAAAAACCCTAACAAAAATGCCAACACGTCTGATTGCAAAAAACCTGAGATCACTCGGCCTCTTCCACCTAAATCAGATCTCTGGTGTAACAAAACGCTATTCAGCAAATTAAAAGTAACAAAAGAGCAAAGCAAAAGTGCAGACACAAACGGAGCACAATTGCAGCGCCAGACCCCCAAAAGGGGACAGGCTGCAGTCCACTGCAGGCAGCAAACCAGCAGAGAAAATCAAACAGAGAAAAAAAACCAGCAAACACTTATCTGAAGGAGAGCAGGAAACTAGCAGTACTTCAAGCAAGACCAGAAGAACAATTGATATTTGGCAAGGCTGCTGGGAAATCAGGCAACTTATATCCTACCATTCAGCGCCAGCTGAAGGCCATTCATTAATCAGTTCATTACCCTCAACAACCACCGGAGGGAGCCCCGGCTCAGAAGCCGCCTCTAGCATATTCACAACAGGGGTCACTTGTGGGGGTTTCCACTGTTTAGGCACATCAAGGGCTCTCCAAACGCGACATGACACCTGCAGACCATTCCATCAAAGTCTGCATTCGAAAACAGCGCTCCTTCCCTTCCAAGCTATGCCATGCATCAAAATAGTGGTCTACCCCCACATATGGGATATGAGCATACTCAGGACAAATTGCACAAAAACTTTTGGGGTCCTGTTACCCTTTGGAAAATAAAAATTGGGGGTGAAAAGATCATTTTTGTGGAAAAGATATGATTTTTTAATTTTACAGCTCTACGTTATAACCTTCTGTGAAGCCCTTGGGGG
>JARQOD010010663.1:0-26475 GCA_033576555.1 Oophaga sylvatica | reverse complement strand
GACACTCTACCAATAAAAAGAAATCTATACATATAAAGGCAAAGTATAGTACTAGAGGTATATTGCACTAAGCCCCATGGGAAAAAGTGATTAGAAAAGCCTAAGCTTATTACAAGTGGTCCCAAGATAAATAAATGGGCAATTGACAGTATAAGGCTAAATGTGCATATGAGCTGAATTATAGTACAGGATGATAGCTACTAATGTTAATAACAGGGTAAGTAGTAAATATATATATATGTATGTAAACACACCTCAGAAAAATACAGAGAGAGTCCTCTGCACAATGAGGCAGTATATAAAAAAGGGGGGGATATAGGACGATAAAATGATCCTAAAAAATGATCCTAAAAAATGCCTTCAGCAAAATGTAAATGTTAGTGAGACTGTCCCGGCCGGTGACAGCTCAAGTAGAGAAGGGTTAAGTGCTGTATTGTCACTGAAAGTAGACCTGCGTGGGCAGGTGTTACCTTAAGACCCCGATGGGTCCGTTGCTTGTAGAAAGTCCTCCTTCAGCCTCCTGTGGCCTGTCTTTAGTCGATGAATCCTGATGCTAGAAGCCGACCCCCTGGGACCTCCGTTGGTCTAGCGTGGAATGCCGGCGGTGTCAGGTGATTCCTCGCTGGAGTCAGGAATCAGTACAGGACCTGCCGTGACCTGCAAGACCGCGTGATGCCACGCGATCTTCAAGGACGGACGGTGCCTGCTGTCCTACTGACACAGATGGATTGAGTATCCTATTTTCAGCCTCCGATGGCCATGATGAAAGTCCGGTGCACGGTGGTGCTGTGTTGTCGTCTATAGTAGCGCACTTGCAGCGCGGGTAGACACAGACCTGCCATGATGAAACTGCTCACGTGATACCACGTGATGAGCAGTGAGAGAGCAATTACGGATCGTAGAAAGGACCAAACAAGTTCCTACGCGTTTTGAAAACACGGTTTCCTTCTTCAGGGATGGTCCTTACTAGAAAATGGGTCCTTTTATGTCCGTACAATACAATCAGGTGACCTAGTAAAATGAAAATAGTTTAATTTCGCTATTTAATCCTTTAGGAATCAAAGTATCTAATATAAAGATCCACTTGGTTTCAATACGAGACATGAGAGCTATATAATTACCCTTTCTCCATGGTATTGGGACAATGGCAAAAACTATTATTTCCATGCAGTGAGTGTTGCAATTGTGGTGTTCAATAAAATGTTTGGAAAGAGGGTGGCCAGTGAATTTTTTCCTAATATTTCTAATATGCTCCCTTATCCTGATTTTAAGTGGGCGTTTCGTACGACCCACATAAAATTTGCTGCAGGGGCATTTGATCAGATATATCACTCCAGTGGAAGAACAAGTGATAAAATCCTTAATGCTAAAATACTGACCATTGGCTGAGATCCCCACTTGTTTAGTGGTATGTGTTCTGTTGCACATAATACATTTTCTACATGGAAAAAAAGCCTATAGAGTGATCAGAAAAAGTGGATTGTTTCCCACTATTATTGTTCTGGATAGTAGGTGCAATAATGTTGCCCAAATTTCGGGATTTTTTATATATAAATCGCAGGGCAGTGGGAACCAATCCTCCCAAGATCTTATCTTCTTTCAGTAGGCCCCAGTGTTTGTTCACTATTTTCCTTAATATATGGGTGTTTGAATTATATTGCATAATTATAGGAATAAATGCATCATAATAAGACCCGTAGTTATCCTTTTTACTTTTCAAGATGTCCTGAAGGGACATGTTGGAAACTTTTTGTTGAGATTTTTCCAGGGTATTGATGGAATACCCTTTCTCTAAGAATTTGGACTTCAATGCCTCTGCCTCCTTTTTGAAATCCTCAGGTTTGGAGCAATTCCGATGTAGTCTCATGAACTGGCTTTTTGGTACATTTAGTAGCCAGTTAGGCAAATGACAGCTGTCCATAGGGATATAGCTGTTAACATCTGTGGGTTTACTAAAAGTGCAAGTCTGAATGGAGGAATGTTCAATAAAAATATTAAGATCTAAAAAATTGATTGATTGAGTGCTTGTCTGGGCAGTACATTTTAAAAAGAAGTCATTTTTATTGATACTATTTAAAAACATGTCCAAGGACTGAGGGCCCCCTGACCAAATAAAAATCACATCATCTATGAAGCGGCGCCAGAGGACCAGGTTCTCAAGGAGGACTCCCCCCGGAAAGATATAATCCTCCTCCCAACGTCCCACATACAGATTGGTGTAGCTGGGTGCGAACCTGGTCCCCATAGCCGTACCCCATTGCTGGGCATAGTAGTGCGCCTTGAATTTAAAATAATTGTGGGTTAAAATAAAAGCCATACATTCTGTTATAAAACATATCTGGTCCTTGTGAAGGGAAGAGGATTTGTTAAGAAAATAGGAGGCGGCATTACATCCTTTATCATGTTCAATTACAGTGTAAAGTGAAGTGATATCGAGGGTGCCCAATATAAAGTGATCCTCCCATTTAATCTCTTGTAATAGGGTGAGGGCATGAGTGGTATCCTTCAAGTAGGCAGGGAGTAGGGGTACCAAAGGTTGTAAATGAACATCCACAAAATGAGATAAATTGGCCGTGAGACATTGTATACCTGATATTATCGGGCGTCCAGGTGGATTGGACAGACTTTTGTGAACCTTAGGCAGGTAATAAAAGGTAGCTATCCTTGGTAGGGGAGTATAGATGAAGTCATATTCCTTTTTGTTAATGAAACCTTTTTGCAACCCAGTGGATATTAAATTCTTCATCTTTATGACATATTGGTCTGTGGGGTCTGTATTCAAAACCTTATAGGTTTGAGTGTCACTGAGTAAACGTGAAGCTTCCTTGTCGTAGTCATCTTGGTTTAATACAACGATGCTACCTCCCTTATCTGCAGGGCGGATCACTATTTGTTTATTATTTTGCAAGGAAGAAATGGCTTTTCTTTCTTTAAGTGTCAGGTTATGTCTGAATTTCGTACATCTTTTGTCACTCAATCTTTTAATATCATTAATGACGTTTTTTTGGAAAGCTTCCATAGATTCCGAATATTCGTGTATAGGATGGAAATTGGATTTTTTTATGTAGACTAGTATGTGCAAACATTTCTGCCGAAGTGACTTCTTGGTATGAACTGTGATTAGATTTCATGAAATGTCTCTTGATCGCCAGTTTCCTCATAAAGAGTTTGACCCCTATGAAGGCCTGGAATTTGTCAAACTTAGTGGATGGGCATACTTTAATCCTTTACCCAGAAGAGCCACTTCATTGTCATCCAGTGTGTGTCTGCTCAAGTTGAAAATATTATGTTGGTCATTATTTTGCGTTGTTAGTTTCTTTTTCTTTTTGGCGAGTTTTCCCCCTCTGACGCCCCTCCTGCATTTCTTTTTGTTCCCAACTGAAAAAACGGTCTGATGGATTCTTTATTCTGATTAGGTTTAGAGTTTTTATAGTTTTTGTGCCCCTTATTTGAGGTGGATGATCTGTTATTCACTGTACTAAATTCCGCTCTGCTTCTTCTATTGGTTCTATGGGAAGTAGAAGGAAGATTGGTAGTAATGTGTCTATCTTCACTACCGGGATCAGACACTAAGACATCAAAGCGGTTAGAGGTGACTAGGGGTGTTGAGGGTATGGGAGTGTCCGCAGGGTATTCAGTTATATTGGGGTTACTTAAGGTCCTTCATCTTCGCTGGACCTGTTATTGTGTGAAGGTTCATGAGCACATGTAGTGCTCTGTGGTGGTGTCATATGTATGGAAAACTGGTCTTCTGATACATATGAAACCGAAAGAATGCTGCCCGTCTCATCAAGAGTTTCAAAACTTTATATGTATAGATTTCTTTTTATTGGTAGAGTGTAGAGTTGAGCATTCCGATACCGCAAGTATGGGTATCGGCCGATATTCGCTGTATCGGAATTCCGATACTTAGTTCCGATATTTTCCATATATCGTATACCGGAATCGGAAGTTCCCATAATTCTTTGAGAGGCAATGTGATTTTAGTCAGCAATGAGGAATCCTAAGAAGTGTGGGCACATCCTGTACTGCTGCGGTCATGTTAACTAATGGCATGGCTGTGATTGGATGCTGAAATGATGTCAGAATGCACTATAAAAGGCGCCGCCGCCATTTTAGCGTCACTGTGCTGTGAATTCAGTAAGGGACAGAACGCTGCTCTGCTGACTCTGAGGGACAGTTAGAGATTGCGATTTTGTGTACTGTGCTCTAGGCAGGCTAGTTTACCAACCGCTGTGTAAAGCTTCCTTTTGCCAGTGTTGTTTTAACAGCTCTGTGCAAGGTGTGTGTGTGAGAGTGCAGGTGACGCTGCAGTTTGCTCTGCATCCAACGCTGTTTGTAGGCATCTGCACGTGTCACTCACAGACTCTTTTTTTTTTCTTTAGTGTAATTCTTGCTGCTCCATTCAATTGAAATTATAGTGTGACGCGCTTCCATCCGTATCCAATACATTGGTTGCAAACACTATAGAATTACAGAAAGGAGCCTTTCAGAGATAGTGAACAGTTGTGTTCAGTGTTCACTCTAGTCTGTGAGGTTTTTTTTTTTTTTGAGTGCAGATCACGCTCCAGTTAGTTCTTCAACCACTGCTGGTTGTAGTCTGCTGAACGTGTGTCACTGCCTCATCCTTGATATAGGAAAGATGTGTATCTTCGTACCGTGTTAGCCAGTAGATAGAAAAATATTTAGACTTGAGAGTCCTCAGTGGTTGATACCTTTTAATGGCTAACTGAAAGATGGTAACAAATTGCAAGCTTTGAGACTACTCGAAGAGACTGAGTAGTCTCGAAGCTTGCATTTGTTACCATCTTTTCAGTTAGCCATTAAAAGGTATCAACATGAGGACTCTTCAAGTCTAAATATTTTTCTGCTCATCCTTGTCATTTTCTCAATTGGTGCTGCTCCATTCCTTTCAAATACTCATCAACTTCTATTAGTGTGACGCGCTTCCATCCGTATCCAATACATTGGTTGCAAACACTATAGAATTACAGAAAGGAGCCTTTCAGAGATAGTGAACAGTTGTGTTCAGTGTTCACTCTAGTCTGTGAGGTTTTTTTTTTTTGAGTGCAGATCACGCTCCAGTTAGTTCTTCAACCACTGCTGGTTGTGGTCTGCTGAACGTGTGTCACTGCCTCATCCTTGTCATTTTTCTCTAATTGGTGCTGCTCCATTCCATTTCAAATAACTCAAATCTATTAGTGTGACGCGCTTCCATCCGTATCCAATACATTGGTTGCAAACACTATAGAATTACAGAAAGGAGCCTTTCAGAGATAGTGAACAGTTGTGTTCAGTGTTCACTCTAGTCTGTGAGGTTTTTTTTTTTTGAGTGCAGATCACGCTCCAGTTAGTTCTTCAACCACTGCTGGTTGTATTCTGCTGAACGTGTGTCACTGCCTCATCCTTGTCATTTTTCTCTAATTGGTGCTGCTCCATTCCATTTCAAATAACTCAAATCTATTAGTGTGACGCGCTTCCATCTGTATCCAATACATTGGTTGCAAACACTATAGAATTACAGAAAGGAGTCTTTCAGAGATAGTGAACAGTTGTGTTCAGTGTTCACTCTAGTCTGTGAGGTTTTTTTTTTTTTTTGAGTGCAGATCACGCTCCAGTTAGTTCTTCAACCACTGCTGGTTGTGTCTGCTGAACGTGTGTGACTGCCTCATCCTTGTCATTTTTCTCTAATTGGTGCTGCTCCATTCCATTTCAAATAACTCAAATCTATTAGTGTGACGCGCTTCCATCCGTATCCAATACATTGGTTGCAAACACTATAGAATTACAGAAAGGAGCCTTTCAGAGATAGTGAACAGTTGTGTTCAGTGTTCACTCTAGTCTGTGAGGTTTTTTTTTTTTTGAGTGCAGATCACGCTCCAGTTAGTTCTTCAACCACTGCTGGTTGTATCTGCTGAACGTGTGTCACTGCCTCATCCTTGTCATTTTTCTCTAATTGTGCTGCTCCATTCCATTTCAAATAACTCAAATCTATTAGTGTGACGCGCTTCCATCTGTATCCAATACATTGGTTGCAAACACTATAGAATTACAGAAAGGAGCCTTTCAGAGATAGTGAACAGTTGTGTTCAGTGTTCACTCTAGTCTGTGAGTTTTGTTTTGTTTTTTGAGTGCAGATCACCTCCAGTTAGTTCTTCAACACTGCTGGTTGTAGTCTGCTGAACGTGTGTCACTGCCTCATCTTGTCATTTTTCTCTAATTGGTGCTGCTCCATTCCATTTCAAATAACTCAAATCTATTAGTGTGACGCGCTTCCATCCGTATCCAATACATTGGTTGCAAACACTATAGAATTACAGAAAGGAGCCTTTCAGAGATACTGAATAGTTGTGTGCAGTGTTCACTGCAGTCTCTGCGTAATAACCACACTTAGGCCTTATAACTTTTCTGACTTTCTTTAACAATCTACCAAGATGAAGAAGGCAGGGAGTAAGGCACGTGGTCATGGCCGTGTAGTTTCAGCAGGGAGAGGACGTGGGGATTCTGTGGCTGCTGCCGCCCCCAGTGACACAGCATCCACCAGTTTTTCCCGTGAGCGTTCCTTTATGTGCAGTTTTGTAGGAGCTCGGCGTACCCCCCTGCTGCGGGAAGAACAAATTGAAGCCGTTGTTGGTTGGATGGCAGCAATGCATCGACTTCAATTGCTTCCACCTCCTCTCAGGACCACAACACTGTTGAGCAACCATCTGTCTGTTCACCGCCTGTCAAATTGCCCAGGCAGTCAGAGAGTTCTGAACTGGAGCCAGCTGAGTCTCTGCTTCTGTTCTCAGAATCTGTTGGCTTGCAAACAGGGGCCCAGCCAAGCAGCATTCTGGAATTTGAAGAAGAGGGAGTATGCAGTGATGCGCAACAGCTGTGTCTCTCTGAATCTGAAGAGGCGGGTGAGCCAGTGCCGATGGTCAGCACACCGCAGAACGCATCTGATGATGATGAGACTCAGTTGCCAGTTTCTGTTGAGCATGGTGCTGTCCAGACGACCCAACAGCAGCAGGTGTTGGAAGAGGGTAGTGGAGATGATGAGGTCCAAGACCCAACATGGCGTGAGGAACAGGAAGGTGGTGGGAGCAGCTCTGAGGAAGAGATTGGCCCAACGGTACAAACAGGAGGGAGAGGTAGGCTGCAGACTCGGTTGCCTGTAGCCTCCAGTTTGGCACCTGTTGGGAGCAGTTCTCTTCCAAAAGTCAAAACGGGCGCTCCCAGGACTTGCACTGCGTGGTCCTTTTTTGACACACTTGCAGATGATATTTGCTATGTCAAATGCAAGCTGTGTAAGCAAAAAGTAAAAAGAGGTAAAAGTGTCAGTAACCTCAATACCACTAATATATGGAAACATGTGCGGACAAAGCACGTAGTTGAGTTACAAAGACACACTGGAGATGTAGGCCAACCTACAGCAGCACCTACATCTTCAGCTCGTGTTGGAGCCTCTTCCTCCAGCTCACACACAGCTGGTTCGGCTTCCTCACATGATCGCCATGGAAGAACCTCGGTCACTGTTGTCCAGAGACAAAGTGTTATTCCACCCACAGCTGCAAGTTCCCTGTCATCCTCACACTCCCAGGCCACAAAACAGCCATCGGTAGCACAGGCATGGGATAAAAGACGGCCATACTCGGCAAACCATCCACGAGCACAGGCTCTGAATGCTGGCATTGCAAAACTCCTGTCCCTTGAAATGCTGTCATTCAGGCTGGTGGAGACTGACAGTTTCCGGAACTTAATGGCATTGGCAGTCCCACAATACAATGTGCCAAGCCGATTTTATTTCAGCAGGCAAGCCGTCCCTGCTCTGCAAAAGCATGTTGAGGGAAAAATTAAACATGCGCTACTACTCGCCGTCAGTAGCAAGGTGCACCTGACCACCGATGCGTGGACCAGTACCCATGGCCAGGGACGATACCTTTCCCTCACTGCCCATTGGGTCAATGTTGTGGAGCCGGGTACAGATCTTGCGAGTGGCGCTGTACGTGTTCTGCCAACTCCAAGGATTGCAGGAATCCAGTCTGTACACATTGACTCCTCCTCCTACTCCAGTTCCTCAGAATCATCGCTGCAGGAGCCGTCACGGTCTACCTCCACATGGACCCGTGAACGCTTACCTGTTGCAACCGATATGAGCACAGCCGTGGCCAAACGTCAACAGGCCGTCCTGAAATTAATTTCCATGGGGAATCGAAGCCACACAGCGCAGGAGGTCTGGAATGCCATCAAGCAGGAGAGCGACGTGTGGTTTTTGCCAGCGAATCTCCAGCCAGGCTTGGTAGTGTGTGACAATGGCCGAAATCTGGTGGCAGCTCTGGCCCTTGGCAACCTCACTCACATACCATGTCTGGCACATGTGCTCAACTTGGTCGTGCAGAGTTTTTTGAGGGACTATCCGGATGTTGATGCACTGCTGCACAAGGTCCGCCTAGAGTGCGCTCACTTGCAACGTTCCAGCATGGCCAGATCGCGCATTGCAGCTCTGCAACGCAGATTTCGCCTTCCTGAACATCGCATCATATGTGACGTACCCACCAGGTGGAATTCCACGTTACATATGTTGGAGCGGTTGTGTGAGCAGCAGACAGCAGTAATGGAGTATCAGCTGCAACAGGCGCAATCAACACGCAATTTGCCCCGGGTCACACTTCACCACTACTGAGTGGGCCTCTATGAAGGACATCTGCCACGTTTTGCGTGCGTTTGATGAGTCAACGCGGATGGCGAGTGCAGATGATGCACTAGTCAGCCTGACTGTCCCCCTTATCTGCCTGCTTCAAAAAACACTGCAAGCACTAAGGGATGAGGTTTTGGAAGAGGTGGAAGATGAGGAGACACAAATTCCATCACCTTCTGGACAGTCAGCGCAACGTGGTTCCTCCCAAAGGGCTTTGCAGGGCTCACTTTGTGAGGAGGATGAGGAGGAGTCAATGGAGGAGGAAGAAATCGCTACAGAGGGAGGTACACAACGCTCTAGTCAGTATGTAGAGCGAGGGTGGGGTGATGCAGAGCAGGTACAGATGACGCCTCTTACAGAGGACAGCGTTTGTTGGCCAGTTGGGAGTCTGCAGCACATGGTTGATTTCATGCTGCAGTGCCTGAGAAACGACCGCCGCATCGCCCACATTCTCACCACGTCTGATTATTGGGTGTACACCCTCCTAGACCCTCGCTACCGGGACAACTTACAAAGCCTCATCACACCGTTGAACCGGGAGCGTAAAATGCGGGAGTACCAAGACACACTGGTGAAAACCATAATGTTCTCCATTCCAGCCGAGAGCAGTGCTGCTGATACTGCTTTACAAAGCAGCTCTGTGCGTGGAGGCAGTGGAGACAGCTCTGCAACAAGAGGGAGCACAAGCAGTGCCTCTGCACAGGGGGGCAAGACCAGTATGTTCCAAATGTGGCGAAGTTTTGTGGCAGCGCCACCAATGTCTACACCATCCGAGACGCCTCCAGTCACCAGGAGGCAATGTTTCCGTAAGATGGTGACAGACTACTTGTCTTGCCCTCTCAGTGTACTCCCAGATGGCTCTTCCCCTTTCAAGTTTTGGGTCTCTAAGCTGGATACATGGCCAGAGCTTAGCCAGTATGCATTGGAGGTGTTGGCTTGCCCTGCTGCCAGTGTATTATCGGAGCGCGTCTGTGCTGCAGGTGGTGTACTAACAGATCGTCGCATGCGACTATCCTCCGATAATGTAGACCGGCTTACTTTTCTGAAAATGAACAAGGCATGGATCTCGCCAGAATTTGCCTGTCCGTTTTCAGATTAAATAACTGGTTGGCAACGTTATCAATTTCTCCTGTTATGTTCATCTATCTGCCACCTGAACTCTACTCCCTGGGCTACAACACTGCCAGTCTGAAGGGAATGATCAGTTAACAACCAAAATGTTCTCCCAACAGATAGTAGCGCAACGACTCCAGTGCCCACTTGATCGCCAGGCACTCTCTCTCTCTACAATGCTGTATCTGGTTTCAGCTGGAGTTAGCTTTCGACTCTGGAAAGTAATGTGATGCTCCTCCCCGTTAACCTCCTGAGACAAAACGGCACCCACACCTACCTCTGACGCATCAGTCTGGACAATGAATTCTCTTTTGAAGTCGGGTGTGATCAAAAATGGTGACACACACACAGTGCCCCTTTTAGTTTTACAAACGCTTCTTCAAGCTGATCATTCCATCGCACCATTACTAACTTCCTGCCTTTTAGGCAGTCATTTAACGGCGCCGACAGTGTTGCAAAATTGTGAATAAACCGCCGGTAGTATCCCACTAACCCCAAAATCCCTTTCACTTGTTTTGTGGTGAGGGGACGGGGCCAGTTTTGGATTGCCTCCACTTTGTTTATTTGGGCTTTGATAACTCCTCTCACAATCACATACCCCAGGTAGCGAGCTTCCTCCAACCCTATGGAACACTTCTTTGGGTTGGCAGTTAGCTCTGCTTGTCTCAGCGAATGTATCATCGCCTGTACCTTGGCTAAGTGACTTTCCCAGTCTGTACTGTACACCACAATATCGTCCAGATTGGCCGCGGCATATCGGCGATGAGGACGAAGAACAACGTCCATTAACCTCTGGAATGTCGCTGGAGCGCCATGCAACCTGAAGGGTAGGATTATATACTGGAACAGTCCCTCGGGTGTTACAAAAGCCGTTTTCTCTCTCGCTGCTTTTGTTAGTGGCACCTGCCAATACCCTTTTGTGAGGTCAATGAGTGAAAAATAACGTGCCTGCCCAAACCGCTCTATTAACTCATCGACCCGGGCATGGGGTAGGCGTCAAAGTTAGAAATTTCATTCAGTTTTCTGAAGTCATTACAGAACCTTAGTGTCCCATCTGGCTTTGGTATTAGGACTATTGGGCTGGCCCACTCACTCTGGGACTCTTCAATGACCCCTAACTGCAGCATCTTCTTGACCTCTTCCTTGATGGCTTGTCGCCGGGCCTCTGGCACCCGATATGGCTTTAATCGTACTTTGCCCTGCGGCTCAGTGACAATGTCATGTTGTATTAGAGAGGTACTACCAGGAAGTTCCGAAAAAACATCTGTATTTCGGCTAACAAACTCTCGGACTTCCTGAACTTGTCTGTGCGACAAAGTGTCTGATATTTTGACGGCGGAGAGGACTTCTCTTGCCTTCTCCTGAGGCAAGGAAGCCATCTGTACTGGAAATGCAGGCCGTGGACAATCCTCACCAAGCGGGTCTCTGTCTTTCCATGGTTTGAGCAGATTCACATGGTATACGTGTTCTGGCTTTCTCCGCCCTGGTTGGTGTACTTTATAGTTTACTGGTCCCACCTTCTCTATAATGTCGTAGGGTCCCACGCGGTTGAGACCTTTATTGACCTCATACAGAAGTCATTTTCTTCCATCAGGAGTGACATAGAAAAAGGGAAATTATTCTTCCCATTCAATTTGTCTCCCATAGAAAAACAGGCATTACAATCATTACAAAATGATATAAATTTGATCTTCAAGCCTGCCGACAAAGGCGGAGCATTAGTTATCATGGACAAAACACAGTATATAACTGAGATATATAGACAGTTGAATGATCAAACTGTATACTTAAAACTCACTCGTGATCCTTCATATGAGATATCTCGCAAAATTCAAAATGTATTAGAGAAATATTCTAATGTGCTTGACACCCAAACTTGTGAATATCTACACAAGTTTAATCCCATCACGCCAGTTTTCTACACTTTACCCAAAGTGCACAAGAACTTGGAGAACCCACCGGGGAGACCCATAGTGGCCTCCACTGAATCTATCTTATCCCCTATCTCCAAGTTCTTAGAGAAGATTCTAACTCCACTGACACAAAAATCTCCTTCCTTCCTCCTTGACACCGGCGCCTTTCTACAAATAATCAGAGATCTTGATACAATACCACCAAATACTATTTTGGTCACCCTAGATGTCAGTGACTTGTATACATCAATCCCACATGTCGAAGGGATCAATGCAGTACACCATTTACTTACAAATTCAGGAATGGAAATTAACAAAATTAATTTGTGCATTGATCTGTTATCCATCATCTTATTCAATAACTTTTTCCTTTTTCAGGACACCTTTTACCTACAAGTACGGGGGACAGCTATGGGATCCAACGTAGCGCCCCCGTACGCCAACACCTACATGTCAGAGTTTGAAACTACAACTATCTTTAAACATCCTTTGTACATTCATAATGTACATTTATGGAAAAGATACATAGATGATATATTTTGTCTATGGAATGGCACCCAAGAGTCATTACTTGACTTCCTTTCATTTCTAAATACGTCATGGCCCGGTATAAAATTCACCATGACGTCAGATCCCTCTAGAGTCAACTTCTTGGACACAATTGTCATCAAAGACCACCAGGGCCATCTCACTACTGACCTATTTAGAAAAACAACAGACCGTAAAAGTTTCCTACATTTCCAAAGTTTCCATCCTCCCTCAGTTAAACGGGCCATCCCCATTTCACAATACCAGCGGGTTAAAAAGATAGTCACTGACACACAACTTTGTGATCTTAGACATACGGAAATGACCAACAAATTTCTAAATAGAGGTTACCCCCCCACACTCCTCTCTTCAGCAAGGAATCACCACACCATTAATCGCTCAAGAAATACTAACAAACGTATTCCGTTTGTTCACAGTTCCATCCCTATGCTTTCATCCTCCATAGGGCAATCAGACGTCACTGGCCGTTGTTATCTCAGGCCCATCCGAACATACCGGAATTTGCAGAACCGTTCCTGCCATGCTTCAAAAGACTGCCAAATCTCAGGGATAGTCTTGTACGGGCAGATTTGGGTTCATCCCAAACGAAAAAACAATTATTTTTATCACAGCCCCGTTTAGGCACATTTCCCTGCCTTCATTGTGCCCAATGTGGCAATGTACAAAAGGGCTCCACTATACATCACCCACATACAGGAAAGAGCTTTCATATAAAGGGATTTCACACTTGTGAATCATCTTTTGTTGTATATTCAATTAAGTGTCCATGTGGGTTATTGTACATTGGCGAAACCACCCAATCAGTGCGTGATAGGATTTCCAAACATAAATCCCGATTCGGTGCAAAAATTTACTTCTCCCCATCCCCCATCACTTCCACACCGTGGGCCATACTATCTCTCAACTCAAATTTCAAGTTATAGAAACTGTTCCCCAACCCAGACGGGGTGGGAACAGAATTCTACAACTAAAGAAAAGAGAATCCTTTTGGATCCACACATTGGAGACGTTGGCACCAAAGGGGTTAAATAGAGACTTCGATCTAATGTCTTTTATTTAGATACTTATATTGCATGGCTAATTATTGCTTCTTGTTGTTTTTTTCCAGAGCCGTTTATATTGAGTATCAGCCATCTCACTGACACTGATCACCTCTATACGGAATGAACCTCCTCTGTATTATAGCCACTATAAGATTCACAGCACCGATGTCACTCATTAATCTGAGCACTAAGCATGTCATCAATGTAGGACGTAACCTAAAGCAGAACCGAAGGCGGGTCTCTATACGTCACATGACACTATTTGGAACGCAAGTCCGTGGAACGCATGTTATTTCCAGTTCCACAATCCATTGTACCGGAAGTTCACTAGTGACACGCACGCCGATACAGCGCGCCCTCACTTCCGGACACAGTACTTTTAAACTGGGTAAGCATAGTCCCACAGTGCCGATATACTTATCGGGCACAACCACGGCCCGACAGACAAGCGGCGGATCCCGCGTCTGCCACAGCAACGGTAAGCACACCCACGACTCATAACTATATACAGGCTGTATCCCCAACTGGGAGTCTCCTTAACCCTGTGACTATTTACAGGCAACATAATACCAGGGCATCACCTCACTGTATCTGGTAAGCAAATCAGCCCTGTATTTGTATATAAGTGCACATTTTCTAAATATTGCCAATAGGATTTTATCCTTCACAGGCCGTTTAGTTTCGACCCACATTCCGCTCGTCAGCGTTCCGAATCAATTATAAGGGTATGCTGTTCACCATAGTTGCACATATTAAGCGTCTCATTCATTCAAATCTGTAATCCAATCAAATGCGCTTATTTTCTCTCAGGTGTGCTCTCAATGTAATATTCTGATTATGAATACTGACTCTAACTTCTTATTATAACGGTACGTTTTTCTTACCATCATGATTCTTTTGGATTGTGTCTCGTAAAATTTATTCCAAAACTTATTATTTCATACAATCTCATATACCCATTTTTGCTGTTGTAATATCTGTAGATACTTTCTTTTTTGTAAATCTTATTCTTTTGTTGACATATTTTGTTAGGTCCTCCACCTTACTTATGTATTTTGGCAACTGATGAAGGCTGTGTTATAGCCGAAACGTTTTGCCACAAACCTGATGATAATTGTACCATTAAAATTCTCTCTTAAGCATTAAGTTGAGTGCCCAGTTTCACTTATTATATTTTCGGGTTCGGGAACCTAACTAGGCACCATCATTACCGGCTGTGCACACGTTCTACATATCTTTACTATCCACTGTAGGCACAAGTACCAACACCCGATCCCCAGGGTTAAAGGACCTTACCCGTGCCTCCCAGTTATAGACCTGCCTCTGTGACCTTTGTGCTGATTCCATATGTTCTCGGACTAATGGTAGGACTGTCTCCATTCTCTCTTGCATTTTGGCCACATGTTCTATCACACTTTTGTGGGGAGTTGTATGGTTTTCCCAGGCCTCTTTAGCTATATCGAGTAAGCCACGGGGATGTCTGCCATATAATAGTTCAAAGGGCGAGAACCCCGTAGATGCCTGGGGCACCTCCCGCACTGCAAACATCAGGTATGGCAACAAGAGATCCCAGTCCTTAGCATCTTTAGAGACTTTTTTTTTCAACATATTCTTCAGGGTTTTATTGAACCTTTCTACTAAACCGTCTGTTTGGGGATGATAGATCGATGTGCGCAACTGTTTAACACGTGGCAGAGTTCCTTCATGATTTTTGACATAAAGGGGGTCACCTGATCTGTTAAGATTTCTTGAGGGATTCCCACCCGAGAAAACATACCCATGAGTTCTTTGCGATCAGTTTTGCCGAGGTGTGTCGCAGGGGAATAGCCTCAGGATACCTGGTAGCGTAATCTAGAACTACGAGGATGTGTTGATGACCCCTTGCTGATTTATTAACCGTCCACACCAGATCCATAGGCTATTCTCTCAAACGGTACCTCTATAATTAGTAATGGCACCAAGGGACTCTGAAAATGAGGCTGCGGACTGGTTACCTAGCACACGGGACAAGAGTAACAATACCGTTTAACTTCTTCATAGACCCATAGCCAGTAAAACCGTTGTAGAATTCTGTCTAGGGTTTTCTTTGGTCCCAAATGTCCCCCTAGTACATGCGCATGCGCTAAGTCCATTACCAACCTCCGATATGACTGCGGTACCAGCAATTGCTCGACAATTTCCCCATGTATTTTTTCAACCCCATACAGCAAATCTTGGTTCAGCTCAAATTGGGGAAATACTTTAGCTGCCCTGGGGTGTTGGGGTTCCCCATTGACAACCAGTACATTTTCCCGGGCTCGAGTCAACGTAGGGTCCCGTAGTTGCGCCGTACCAAAATTGTCACCTGCCACATTTAAGTATGACAATTCTGGTCCCGGTGGCAAATCTTCCATCTCCCCACCTAACACTTCTATAGGAGAGGGGTTTTCCTCCTCCACCGAAGGCAAAGGTACTCCTACCACCAGTACATCTTCCTCTGGGCCACCAGGTTCATGCCCGATTTCTGGAGAATGCAACCTGTTTGCCACTGGTGCCGACGACTGTTCTGTGGGAGGGGTAATTACAGGCCAAAGCACAGAAAATAACGGAAAATCTCTCCCCATTATTAATGCTAATTAACCACCACCCCCACCTCGTGTCACCTCCTCCCCGCTGGCGTGTTTATCATCACCAGGGTGGTAGGATAATGTTTTAAGTCACCATGTATACACAACACACCCATTTTCACAGCAGTATACTCGCTGATTTGGACGTGGCTGGCTCGTATTAGGGTCACTCACGAGACTCCCTGAGTCCACTAGAGCCACAGCAGGGTTACCCTCCACCTGCACTTTACACAAATGTTTCATATTGGGTCCCTCTGGTTTGACCACTGCACACATGTGTTCTGCATAGTGAGACTGATAGTAGCCAAAGTTGTTGTCCATGGGCTCTGTCAGGTGGGGGCAAACAGCTCTCACATGTCCTGGTTGTTGGCACCGCCAACAGATTATGGGGCCCCTTTCGTTCCCCGACCCGTCCTGGGCAGCCCTCCGAGTCTCTGCTCGACGAGCTGTGGGTGAAGGTTTGTGGAATTTACTTGGTACCTTCCGGGTAGTCTCTCCCTGTATCTCCTTGGTAGCCCCATATCTTTCAATGAGGTCTACCATTTGGAGACCATCAGTAGGGGCTGCCTGTCCAAGCCATGTTTGAAGGGTGTGTGGCAAATTTCTCAAGAATTTATCAGTCACTATACGATCCAGCATAGCGCGGGGTGACAACACCTCCGGCTGCAACCACTTTTCTATCAGGTGTATCAAGTCATAATACTGTGACCGAGCTGGCTCGGAAGGGGAAAAGTTCCACTGGTGTACCCGCTGTGCCCGGACCAAAACATTTACCCCAAGACGTGCAAGTATCTCACCCTTGACGCTCTCATAGTCCTCCTGTTGCTCAGGGGGTAGGTCCCTAGAGGCTTTTGCGGGTCCTGAATTAAAAAAACGGAGCCACGATCTCGGCCCACTGGTACCGGGGCAGTCTCTCCCTTTTAGCCACGCCTTCAAACATCTCCAGGTACACCTCGACGTCATCTGATTGCTCCATCTTTCGGATCACTGTACGCACCGCTTTCAGGACATCCTGCCATCCCCGGGCAGCTCCTGCTGTCTGCGGCGCTGTGATGTGCTGCATCACTAGACCATTGGTTTCCTGTTGCTGTCGATTAAATATCTGCTGCTGCTCCATAGCCTGCTGCTGTATAGCCTGCTGCTGCTCCATAGCCTGCTGCTGTATAGCCTGCTGCTGCTCCATAGCCTGCTGCTGTATAGCCTGCTGCTGCTGCATAGCCTGCTGTTGCTGCCGCATGGCCTCCTCCAGCATTTTTACTGTGTTCTCCATCTTGGGACAGTTATCCACCGGGTTTTGCGTCACTTTATTTACCTAGGACATTTACTGTCATGCAGGAAAAAAACAGCCTGACCTCACTGCGTTGCCCGCATTGAAGCCACCAATTGTAGGGATCCGCTCTGGTAGGCAGGGCTGGGCCGCAGTAATGAAGCAAACACACCGCCTTTTACTTCAAATTTCAGTGGTTTTAATCATGAGTTTCAACAAAAAGTCCAGATAACAAAATAAAAACAGAACATAAATCACCCCAGTTTGGAGAACCACTGGTGCCAGACTCACCCTTGCTTGGGACGGGCTTAACTAAGCGGCTGCAGGTCAGCAGAGACCGCCAGGTCCCATTCCGGGTGGTCTGGTACTCGCTTCCTGGTGCACACTGGCACACAGTAACAAAACAATCTTCCAGGCTGACTCCAGCCAAACTCCTTCCTTCCACACACCAACTACAACAGCTCCTTGTTTTATAGGCCTACTCCACACCCTCAGGTGAGGTACACATCAGATGACCAGATCACGTGACTATGACCTTATCACAGGTCCTTGTGATCATGGAAAATCCTGAGCAAACTTCAGTCTGCTAGAAGAAATATATCTCACATCCAGCAAGATCCCCTTTGGTGTACCACAGCGGCAAGAAGTCTCCTGTTCCTACACATGCACAGAAAAACCCATGTCGAACATGCTCCAAATAGGGAAGAGCCGTCACCCTGATTGTTATGCTTAAAACAGGAAAGATTGAAGTTTTCAAGGGCTAAAATGAAAAATTTTAATAAGAAATATGGACAAATATTAATTTGTCATCACAGCGCATATCTGCACATGGCTAGTAGAAATGGTAACAAAAAATAAAACATAGTGTTTATTTTTTTTTAATTAACCCCTTCACCCCCAAGGGTGGTTTGCACGTTAATGACCGGGCCAATTTTTACAATTCTGACCACTGTCTCTTTATGAGGTTATAACTCTGGAACGCTTCAACGGATCTTCGCGATTCTGAGACTGTTTTCTCGTGACATATTGTACTTCACGTTAGAAGTATAATTTCTTCGATATAACTTGCGTTTATTTTTGAAAAAAACACAAATATGGCGAAAATTTGAAAATTTTGCAATTTTCAAACTTTGAATTTTTTTTCCCTTAAAACAGAGAAATATGTCACACAAAATAGTTAAGAAATAACATTTCCCACATGTCTACTTTACATCAGCACAATTTTGGAACCAAAATTTTTTTTTGTTCGGAAATTATAAGGGTTAAAAGTTGACCAGTGATTTCTCATTTTTACAACAAAATTTACAAAGCCATTTTTTTAGGGACCACCTCACATTTGAAGTCACTTTGACGGGTCTGTATAGCAGAAAATACCAAAAAGTGACACCATTCTAAAAACTGCACACCTCAAGGTACTCAAAACCACATTCAAGAAGTTTATTAACCCTTCAGGTGCTTCACAGGAGCTGAAGCAACGTGGAAGGAAAAAATTAATATTTAACTTTTTAGCCACAAAAATGATCTTTTACAAACTTTTTTTTTATTTTGACAAGGGTAAAAGGAGAAAATGGGCAGATAAAGTTGTTGTGCAATTTCTCCTGAGTACGCCAATACCCTATATGTGGGGGAAAACCACTGTTTGGGCACACGGCAGAGCTCGTAAGGGAAGGAGCGCCGTTTGACTTTTTCAAACTAAAATTGGCTGGAGTTGAGATTGGACGCCATGTCGTGTTTGGAGAGCCACTGATGCACCTAAACAGTGGAAACCCCCCACAAGTGACACCATTTTGGAAACTAGACCCCCTAAGGAACTTATCTAGATCTGTTGTGAGCACTTTGAGCCCCAAAGTGTTTCACAAAAGTTTATAATGCCTGGGTGTGAAAAAAAAAAAAACAATTTTCCACAAAAATGATTTTTTAGTCCCAAATTTTTGATTTTTCCCAAGGAAATTGGACCCCAAAAGTTGTTGTCCAATTTGTCCTGAGTACGCTAATACCCCATATGTGGGGGGTGAGAAACTGTTTGGGCGCACGGCAGGGCTTGGAAAGGAAGCAGTAACGTTTTGGAATGCAAACATTGATGGGGGTCATGTTCCGTTTGTAGTGCCCCAGATGAGCCTAAACAGTGGAAACCCCCACAAGTGACCCCATTTTGGAAGCTAGACCCCCTAAGGAACTTATCTAGATCTTTGGTGAGCACTTTGAACCCCCAAGTGCTTCACACAAGTTTATAATGCCCGGGCATGAAAATAAAAAATCCTATTTTTTTCCCACAAAAATTATCTCTTAGCCACTAATTTTTTATTTTCCCATAGGTAACAGGAGAAATTGGACCTCAAAAGTTGTTGTCCAATTTGTCCTGAGTACGTTGATACCCCATATGTGGGGGGGAACCACTGTTTGGGCGCATGGCAGAGCTCGGAATGGAAGTAGCACCATTAGACTGTTTCCAACCAAAATTGGCTGGAATTGAGATTGGACGCCATGTTGCATTTGGAGAGTCCCTGATGTGCCTAAACAGTGGAAACCCCCCACAAGTGACCCCATTTGGGAAACTAGACCCCCTAAGGAACTTATCTAGATCTTTGGTGAGCAATTTGAACCCCCAAGTGCTTCACACAAGTTTATAACGTAGAGCCGTAAAATTAAAAAATCATATTTTTTCCACAAAATTGATCTTTTCACCCCAATTTTTATTTTCCCAAGGGTAACAAGACTCCAAAAGTTATTGTGCAATTTGTCCTGAGTACGCTGATACCCCATATGTGGGGGTAAACCACTGTTTGGGTGCATGGCAGAGTTTGGAAGGGAAGGAGCACCGTTTGACTTTTTCAACGCAGAATTGGCTGGATGCCATGTCGTGTTTGGAGAGCTCCTGATCTGCCTAAACAGAGGAAACCCCCCACAAATGACACCATTTTGGAAACTAGACCCCTCAAGGAACTTATCTAGATGTGTGGTGAGCACTTTGAACCCCAAAGTGCTTCACAGAAGTTTATAACGTACAGCCGTAAAATAAAAAATCTTTTTTTTTTTTACAAAAATGATTTTTTCGCCCCCAATATTTTATTTTCACAAGGGTAACAGGAGAATTGGACCCCAAAAGTTGTTGTCCAATTTGTCCTGAGTACGCTAATACCCAATATGTGGGAGTAAACTACTGTATGGGCGCACGTCGGGGCTCGGAAGGGAAGTAGTGACGTTTTGGATTGCAGACTTTGATGGAATGGTCTGGGGGCGTCATGTCGCATTTGGAGAGCCCCTGATGTGCCTAATCAGTGGAAACCCCCCAAGTGACCCCATTTTGGAAAATAGACCCCACAAGGAACTTATCTAGATGTGTGGTGAGCACTTTGAACCCCGAAGTGCTTCCCAGAAGTTTATAACGTACAGCCGTAAAAATAAAAAATCCTTTTTTTTTTTTACAAAAATGATTTTTTCGCCCCCAATATTTTATTTTCACAAGGATAACAGGAGAAATTGGACCCCAAAACTTGTTGTCCAATTTGTCCTGAGTACGCTGATACCCAACATGTGTGAGAAAACGACTGTATGGGTGCACGTCTGGGCTCGAAAGGGAAGTAGTGACGTTTTGGATTGCAGACTTTGATGGAATGGTCTGGGGGCGTCATGTCGCATTTGGAGAGCCCCTGATGCGCCTAAACAGTGGAAACCCCCCACAAGTGACCCCATTTTGGAAAATAGACCCCACAAGGAACTTATTAGAAGTATGTTGAGCACTTTGAACCCCTAAGTGCTTCACAGAAGTTTATAACGTACAGCTGTAAAAATAAAAAATCCTTTTTTTTTTACAAAAATGATTTTTTTTGCCCCCAATATTTTATTTTCCCAAGGGTAACAGGAGAAATTGGACCCCAAAAGTTGTTGTCCAATTTGTCCTGAGTACGCTGATACCCAACATGTGTGAGAAAACGACTGTATGGGTGCACTCTGGGCTCGGAAGGGAAGTAGTGACGTTTTGGATTGCAGACTTTGATGGAATGGTCTGGGGGCGTCATGTCGCATTTGGAGAGCCCCTGATGCGCCTAAAAGTGGAAACCCCCCACAAGTGACCCCATTTTGGAAAATAGACCCCACAAGGAACTTATCTAGAAGTGTGGTGAGCGCTATGAAGCCCCAAGTGCTTCACAGAAAATTTATAACATACAGCCGTAAAAAGCAAAAAAAATCATTTTTTTTTTACAAAAATGATTTTGTCGCCCCCAGTTTTTTATTTTCCCAAGGGTAACAGAAGAAATAGGACAAATTGCACAATAACTCTTGGGGTACAGAGTACGCTGATACCCCATATGCGGGGGTAAACTACTGTTTGGGCGCATGGCAGAGCTCAGAAGTGAAGGAGCACCGTTTGACTTTTTCAAGCAGAATTGGCGGGAATTGAGATCAGACGCCATGTCACATTTGGAGAGCCCCTGATGTGCCTAAACAGCAGAAACCCCCCAATTCTAACTCCAACCCTAACCCCAACATACCCCTAACCCTAGTCCCAACCCTAACCACAAACCTAACCCTAACACACCCCTAACCCTAATCCCAACCATAACCCTATATACTAACTTTAGCGCCAATCCTAACCCTAACTTTAGCCGCAACACTAACCCTAATGGGAAAATGGAAATAAATACATTTTTTTAATTTTATTATTTTTCCCTAACTAAGGGGGTGATAAAGGGGGGTTTGATTTACTATTTATAGCGGGTTTTTGTGATTGGCAGCTGTCACGCTAAAAGACACTTTTTATTGCAAAAAGTAGTTTTTTGCATCACCACATTTTGAGAGCTATAATTTTTGCATATTTTGGCCCACAGAGTCATGTGAGGTCTTATTTTTTGCGGGACGAGGTGACGTTTTTATTGGTACCATTTTTGAGCACGTGCACATTTTTTGATCGCTTTTTATTTCGATTTTTGGGAGGTTAGAATGAACAAAAATCAGCAATTCATGAATTTCTTTTGGGGGAGGCATTTATACCGTTCCGTGTGTGGTAAAATTGATAAAGCAGTTTTATTCTTCGGGTCAGTACGATTATGGCGATACCTCATTATATCATTTTTTTATGTTTTGGCGCTTTTATAGAATAAAAACAATTTTATATAAAAAATCATTATTTTTGCATCGCTTCATTCTGCGAGCTATAACTTTTTTATTTTTTCGCTGATGATGCTTTATGATGGCTCGTTTTTTGCGGGACAAGATGACGTTTTCAGCGGTACCATGTTTATTTATATCTGTCTTTTTGATCGCGTGTTATCCACTTTTTGTTCGGCGGTATGATGATAAAGCATTGATTTTTTGCTTAGTTTTTTTTTTTTTAAGGGGTTCACTAAAGGGGTTAACTAGTGGGACAGTTTTATAGGGGGGGTCGTTACGGACGCGGCGATACCAAATATGTGTACTTTTATTGTTTTGTTTTTTTTATTTACAGGAAGAAATGAATTTATTGGGGAATATTTTTTTTTTTTGATAATTTTTTTTACCACTTTTTATTTTTATTTTTTTTACTTTTTTACTTTGTCCCAGGGTGGGACATCACAGTATTTTAGCAGATCGCTGGTGTGACAGTGTGCACAGCACTCTGTCACACCAGCGATCGCTCTGGCATCGCTGCAGGCTTCCTCTGCGCCTGCTCTCAGCAGGCACTGAGGAAGCCGCCTCCCTGCAGGACCCCGGCGCCATCTTGGATCCGGGACCTGGAGGGGGGACGGACCCTCGGAACAGCGCGACACATCGCGCTGCTCTGAGGGTCTCAGGGGGGCGCGCAGGGAGCCCCCTGCCTGCGCGATCCTCCCCTGTGCCCCGGGCACACCGCGATCATGTTTGATCGCGGTGTGCTAGGGGTTAATGTGCCGGGAGCGGTCCGTGACCGCTCCTGACACATAGTGCTGGGTGTCAGCTGTGATATACAGCTGACACCGGCGCGATCAGCTGACAATGTCCGCCTGGACCGAGGGGATCCGTGCATGATAATTGCTGTATATTTGCACGCTGGACCCCCGGGAGCGCAGCTGATCGCCTATGACGTACTATTCGTCCATGGGAATTAGGTCCAGGGTCACATGGACGGAATAGTACGTCTGATGGCAGAGAGGGGTTAATGCATAAAAATACATTTCATAATTATCAATTAATGCTTCTTAAGGAACGTTATCTGTACCTGTAAGATAATGCAGTCAATGGATGTACGAATCATAAACATCATCATCATCATCATCCTCACGAGTTTTATTAATGACAGACATAATAAAATACACAGACTGAGGACAACTGTAACTTCACACACCATATATGAAATGGCCATCATGTAAACCTGGTAATAATGCGCAATAATAAATAATTACACCAAGAAAGTGCATCATGCATACAAACAATAGGTAGTTAGACCTGCAAGTGCTGTTGAAACAACCACACCAGATTTAAATTAATAATGCTATATAGCTATCACAGTGCATAGTTACTCATGGACAATGTCGATCTAATACTGTACCTCAATAAAGGCAGCGTCACCCATGATGCTTGTTTGTCTTGTAGATTGTTGAAGAGGGAATTTTTTTTTTTTTTTTTTTTTTTTTAAAGTTCCTTTTTATTTGGATTTTCAAAAACAAAAAGGCCACATAAGGCGGTACACATCTCGGTCGCAGCCGATATGGTCATAAAATAAACATTCTAAAAGTCAAAGTAACAAGTGAACAAAAAACCGAAACTCATTAATAATTGTAAGGAAACCCCTAACTTGTAGGATTCCTCCCGTCATCTTCCTTCTCTAACTTTGCTGTGATCCTGATTAAACTATTTCACTCGTCACCCTTCTGTGGCGTGTATTTTTTCAAATTCTCGCCACCTTTACATTCATTTCTCCAATCATGTTAAAATATAAGGCTTTCCTCAATATCACCATGATCGTTCATCATGATCCCATGTTTACTCATTAACGCTGTAATATGTTGAGGAATGTGATTTGCTTTCGCTAGTCGTGCTAATAGTATCCCTGATTTGCTACCATAACGATATAGATCGGCTCTATAATTCAAATTACTGGTTCTCTCGCGTCGATCTACCCATAGGTCAAAGTCAGCCTTAGCCTGCTTCCATCTATTTTTATCCTGTGTCCATGAAGTTGTCATACTAGGCCTCTGCCTACACCCTCCTTGACCCTGTGCTCCAACACCGCCAGTTGTTGCTCGGAAGTGCTGTTAGCACAGTCAACACTTGCTCCTGTGTTACTGGGGTTCAGTAATGTCAGCTGTTCCCCTGCTGTGTGTACGGCAAAAAGTCCTGCTGCCTCCACCCTGTTCTCTTCTCATCCCTGGGCTCCAACACCGACAGTTGTTGCTCGGAAGTAATTGGCAGGGGTACTGACTCCTTCCTAGCTGGTTACAGCACGACAGCTGTTTCCTGGCAGTGTCAACGTCAATTAGCCTACAATAAGTTGTCCTGTCGTGTTGCTTTCGGGTTAGCCGACTGTATGGTGCCTGCAGTTTAGGTGATTCCTATGTGTGCTCTGTGATAAGTAAATAAAGGCTGTTTCCGTTGTGACAATAGGACAAGCACCGACTGTAGGACTGTGTGATTCGGTAACTGCGGACGGCTTGCGGCCTGTCAAATTACATTTTCATGGGTGCTTTCTGCTACCCGTCCGGGTTCCAGTACCGTCAACTGGTTCTCTGCAGTGCCTTTGGCCTAGGTGCCTCCATCTCGGTATCCGAGTTCCAGCAACGTCTGCTGGTCCTTGGTAGTGCTTTGGAGCACAGGTACCTCCTGCTTAGTAACCGTGTCCCAGTAACGTCAGCTGGTCCTCGGTTGTGCCATTGGCTCTTTTCCTTCTGCTGCCCCTCCGGGTTCCAGCACAGTCAGCTGGTCCTCGTTACTTCCATTGTCTCTTGTACCATCTGATACCCGTCCGGGTTCCAGTAACGTCAGCTGGTTCTCGGAAGTTAGTCAGCCTTCTTGTACCTTCAGCTACTGTACATTTATAAATTGAATATTTTTTAAATGTTTTGTTGGGTAATCACTATGGATCTCCAACAATGAAGACGACGACCCTGATGACCACCCCGAAGAAGATGACGACCACAAGGACGACGAGCATGAAGCCAACCAGCCTGAACACCATCACAAAGAAGAAATAAAAGATTACCCAGAAGAAGATCACCAACAGGACAAAGAAGGTTAAGACAAACTACAAGTTACAGAACAAGAGACAGAAGAACAATAAGCAGAAGATGAAAAAGCATAACAACATGAAGTATAAGACCAAAATGAAGAGCAAAATATATGCTCTAAATTTAAGCAGAACAAGACTAAGCAGTGTATGGGGGTGAGTCCGTTCCTCCTCGTGGTGCCCCTGGAAAATGCCTGCTGCTGCAGGCTAAACTCAACACGGACAAATACTGTTGATAATTTAAAACTTTTGTGACAGCAAGAACGCAAGGATGAAAAATTCATACTTTTACGGATTACAAGTACAGGAATCTCTGTCAAAAATAAGAATATGATGAAGAAGATGAAGATGAAGTAGATATGAAGAAGAATAATAGTTGAATAAGAACAATATGAGTAATGTTAACAAAAAGATGAATAGCAAGAAGTTTAAGAAGAAGATAAAGAAGGTGAAGATGAAGAATAATTTGATGAAAAAGATGATGCTGCTGAAGATTATGAAGGAGAAAGTGTGTCAAAAGTTAAAAAGGTGAAGAGCATGGAAGTTGTGAAACATACATATTTGCCAAAATAGAAAAAAGGTTAACAACATTTCAATTTGTTCGTCAATCCGAACATCTTTAAAAAAATATATATTAATGCTATTCCATTTGATTTGGTTAAATATCTATGCCTTTAATGTCTCCTCAACCTCCCCCAATACATTCTACATTACTCTTTGTTGTTTTCCTTCATGTACAATTAACCAACAAGGCAAGAATGGGCTTTTTTTAATTCCGATATTTTTTTCCCATAGACTTACATTGGATTTCCGGTATCGGTATCGGGTATCGCCGATATTTCTTGTGTATCGGCGATACCATTCCGATCCGATACTTTTGGATATCGGAAAGTATCGCTCAACTCTAGTAGAGTGTCTTTTATTGTTTGCTTGCAGTCTTCTCTAAATACATTTACAACTTTGTTATTATTTCTATTTGTGTGGGCCAGTTTTTTATGTGCGCAAACTACCTGATTAACATTACCTAAGTTGCCTTCCTCCTCCGAGTTGGTGCCTTTGTTTCTTCAGCACATGGTTCGGTTGCACGGCATTCCGAGAACATTGTGTCTGACAGAGGAGTCCAGT
>JARQOD010010662.1:0-26480 GCA_033576555.1 Oophaga sylvatica | reverse complement strand
CTCCTGGCATAAAAATTTAAAGGGCATGCCCTTCGGATTTCCCTTGGGGATTCCCTGAGTATCTGATCCCTGTATTTTGAAGGGGGGTGTATTTCTTTCCGCCACTCGCCCAATTTGAGATTTGCTCGGGGGGGTGTCGGGAAAGATAGGCCCGACCTGCCCTGTTGGAAATTGGGTTTTGTCCCGAAAAAGGGAAAAAGAGTGTGATGTCTGAGATTCATTTTTCCCCTTGGGGCCCCCGGAATTTTTGGTCCAAGATTTGGTTTGTCGTCCTTTGGGGCCCCCTTTGTCTCGAATGTCGGGAATTTGTGCAGTCCTGCGGACTTGCTCCGCTCCAACCCTTGCCCGCTCTAGTGGTTTGTGATGCCATTCCCTGTCCCCCAAGGCCAGGGACCCATTCTTATGATTTCTTTTCCCACTCCTTTTCTCAGAGAGCCCCCATCTGGGAATTTGTGATAGTTTTCCAAAATGATACTCTTGTCCCTTACAATTCCCTTCCTCCCTGAATTGGTCCTTTTTCCTTTCACACGGGGTTCGTTTCAGGGCACCCTGAAAATTGTTCTGACAGGGAGTCCATTTTTTTCCAATTTTGGGGGACTTTTGTTCAAACGGGTTTTCAATTGTCTTTCCCTGGGGTTTTCCCCCCAAAACCCAATGGTCAAACTGAAGAACAACAAATTGGAGATTAAAAAATTTTTGTGTCTGCGACAGGATACGGGGTTCCTTTTTTTCCTTTTGGGGCTGAGTTTGCTTTTAAATAATAGGGCTACCCTTGCCATTTTGGATTCCCCTTTTTCTGAAATTTTGGGGTTTCACCCTCGTTTCTTCGGGGCAGCGGAGGCTTCTGCTGTCCGGGTGTTGACTCGTTTTTGAGGTATGCACAGATTTGGCCAGGGAGTGGAGGGGTTGTCCCTCTCCGGAGAAAGGCCCCGCGGTTTGCTAAACCGGGATAGGATGATGGGCCCTCGGTTTAAAAGTGGGGGACTTGGGCTGGTTGTCCTCAAAAAAAATCCTATGAAGTGCCTCCTAAATTAAGGGGCCAAGGGTTTATTGGACCTTATAAATCATGGAGATTTTTAATCCGTTTTTTCGTTTTCTTCTTCCAGGACTTAAATCATAATGTTCCACAAGTCCTTGTTGAAGGGTTTTTGAGCCCGTGGGTTCCTCTGCTTTGCCCCCTACCCTTTGGTTGAGGGGAATTGGAGTTTGGGTTGGGGAAAAATTTGGATTCTGTTTTTCTAGACGGGAAAATCCCCGTATTTGGGTTTTGGGGGGTTAGGCAGGAAAACAATTCTTGGGGGTTTGCTTCGGACATCCCTCTAGGAGACTTTTTTTCCCTGGTATCATAGAACTCATCTGACCGAACTGGTTGCTCAAATGAGGGTTTTGGTGCCCCCCCTCAAGGGGGTACTGTTGTGAATGGTTTTAAAAGATTCTGACAGAGGGTCCCCTTTGGGGGTTAAAGCGTACTATGGGATTGGAGGGTTGGGGAAACAGGTGTTCTGTTTTGGGCTTATTTAAGGGATCTTTTTTTTATAGGTTTCCGGGGATCAATTGTTTTGGTCTAATCCTTTTTCCGTTTCCTTGTACCTGCTGTGTCTGTCTGACTCCTGCACAAAAGAAAATTTCTTTTTTGTGTTTTTGCTATATTTTTGTTTTTTGCCCCGACTTCTGGGGCCTTCAGGGCCCCCCGGGGGGTTTTTCCCCTCCATTAAGTCAGCCATGTGTTTTGTCTTTTGCTTTTTCCATTTTTTTTTTCAGTGGCTGTTTTTTTTTTTGTTACCCAAGAATAATTTGGTGGGGGGTCGTGGACTCAGGGATTTTGAAATTGAGATTGGTGTTTTTCAGGGTTTTCTGAGATTGCGTAAGTCCCCTTCCCCCTTTTTCTATTTATTTGTTTGGGCCCCAGCGTTTGTCATCTATTTTCTTCTGTGTCAGTATTTCCTCTTGTCTAACCGCCATTACTTTTTGGGGTTTCTTTTTCTTTGGTTTGCCCCGGGGCAGTAGCTTCCCCTTTTCTTCTTTGGGTGTAGTTGTTTTCGGCTGTGACGAGGGGGTTAGGACCAACTTTGGATGCTCCCCCGCTGCCTCTGTTGGGGGGTTTTGTCAGGGTTCTGAACTCATGTTTCCAACGCCTGGTGTATTTTCCTTTTTTTTCCCCCCCTAGCACCGTAACAAACACTCCCCTACGCTCCGACATCACACCCCTGCTCCCACTCAGTTCCTCCTATTTTCTGTGCATCCTCCCTGCTGCTACACATCCCCTAATCCCGACCACTCCCCTGCGGAAAACACTCCCCACTGCTCCTACATCTCTCCCTGCCTGACATCAACTCCTCCATCGTCGTGACATAACTCCCCCCTGGAATCAGTCCTCCAACTGCCCTACATCACTCCCGCTGCTACTCACTCCTCCTACTGCTCCTGACTCACTCCCCGCTACGACCAGCTTCTCCAACTGCTCCTGACACACTCCCCGCCAGCATCATCCTGCTAATGCCCTGACATCACTCCCCCCCCGCCGACTAAGCCCCCTATGTTCCCAACAAACTCCCCCCTTTGGCCTGACACACTCCCTCTGCGCTCGCTCCCCTATGCTCCTGACATCCCCCTTGCCCCAATCAGCTCCCTGGGGTCCTGACATCACCCTGCGTGACCAGTCCTCCTATGCCCTGCCCATAACTTTCCCTGTTCGACATCCCCCCCTCCCTCGACATAGTCCTTTTTTTTTGACATCACTCCTGCTCCCGAATCACCCCACTGCTCTTGACACATTTCCTATGCCAACTTTCATTCCATGCTGTGTCCACCCCTACGCCGACAAGCTCCTCCTTGCGCGACATAACTCCTGCAGCCGCATCCTCCCCTAGTCCCTGTAAAACACTCCCCGCTGAAAACACCCCCTCCTCGCTCTTACTTTACCCCCCTGCTGCCCACATCTTTCCCCTCAAGTGTTTGCGGCATCCCCCCCGTTTGCTGACATCGTCCTCCTAATGCCCCTGCCCCACCCCTGCTGGGGCCCAAAAGTTTCCCCCTATGCCCACATCTCTCCCTGCTGCTGAAAAAAACCCTCCATCGCTTGACTCACCCCCCTGCTGCTGCATCACTCCTCCAATTTTCCTGACCACCCCCCTGCTGCTGACTTCAGCCCCCCCTTTTCCCCCGCTCCTTTTCATCCCCCCCGGGCACGACATCTTTTTTCCCCAACCCGCTCCGAAATCACCCCCGCCCCACACAGCTCCTGCTAATGCTCCTGACTCCCCCCCTGCTCCCCGTTTTTAGCTCCTCCTAGTGCTGCTGACATACTTTTCCCTGTTGTTACAGCCCTCCACTGCTCCTGACACCCTCCCGCTACTGCATCCTTCTCCAACTGCTCCGACTCACCCCTCCCCCCCAAAACATCAGCCCTGCTGGCTCCTGCCCATCACTCCCTGCTGCCAACATACTCCTTTTGTGCTGCTACTCACTCCCGCGCTGACATCCCCCCTCCTACGCCCTGGTAAACCCCAGCTGCCAACATCACTCCCCCTATGCTCCTGACTCATTTTCTTCCTATATTTTCTGACATCACTCCCTGCCCGACTCAGTTTCCCCCTTTAGTGCCCCCCTGCATAGCTCGCCATGCTTCCTGACATCCCCCCCTTGCGTTCACAAAAGCTCCCCCTTTTTTTCCCTGCTCACCCCCCGTCTGAATTTTTTTCCCCCCAACTGCTCCTGAATCATTCCCGCTCCAAATCACCCGCTATTTTCCCCTGACATCACTCCCTGTGCCGACATCACCCCCGGGTTGCTGCCCGGTCCCCCTGCTGCTGAATCACTCTCCTAGGTCCTGACCCCATTTTTTCGTACTACTTCGAAAATCACTCCCCCCCCCCCCGCATAAGCTCCTCCTATGCCCCCAACAAAACCCTCCCCTACGTTTCCTGACATCACTCCCTGCCCCAACTAAGCTTCTCCACGCTCCTGACATCCCCCCCTGCTGCCGACTCACTCCCCCCCTAGGGGTCCCTGACTCATCCTCCCTGCTGACATATCCCCCCTAGGCTCACATAAGTCCTCCTAGTGCTGCTGATTTCACCCCCTGCTGCTGACTCCCCCCCTACTGCCCCTGACTTTCACCCCATGCTGCCGCATCGCTCCCCTGCGCTCCTAAAACCACTTCCTACGCCAACACGCCCTCCGGTGCTACATCACCCCCTGTGCGACTCGCTCCTCCTAGTGCGCGACATCACTCTTTGCGTGCATTTCTCCATTTCCTGCGACATCCTCCCTTTTGCTGCCCTCACTGTCCTACGCTCCTGAATCCCCCCCCTGTTTTTCACTCCTCCTCCTATGCGCTGACTCACCCCTGCTGCTGACACCCAGCTATTCCTGCCCTGACCACCCCCTGTGCTGACACAGCTCCTTCTGCCCCCAAAACCACATTGGGGGTACCGGGGCGGGGGGTACCGCCCGAGCCCAGTTTTTAAAAGGGATTTTTGTCAGGGCACAGGACTCGGTCCGGGGCCCTGGCGGCCCAAAAATTTGGGGAAATTTTTTTTGGGGGGGATTAATTTATATTTCGTGACCCCCTTTTTGTCTGTTTTCAATTGACCACGCTGCTATATGGATTTTCCCGGGTTTATGGGGCAGCGGGGGGGGTTCTCCCACAGGCGGACCCCCGGAACTATGGGGGTGCGGGGTGTAATCAATAAAGAAATCCCCCCAAAAGGGGCAATCTTTTTCCCCAAACCCTTTTTAACTTGCAGATGTTTCGGGCGGGCCCCGGGGGGGGGGGTCGGGGTGGAGAATGCACTTCAGATCAACCGCTGACTTGGGGGACTCCTTTAACCTTTTGGTGTGAGTAAAATTTTTACATAACAAGTTAATCTTCCCCCCTCCGCTTTTAAAGCAAAAAAGCCCGGCCGACTTGTGGTAACCCTTCTGTTCTCTGATGCCAGATTTTTGGCAAGAACGAAGTCCTTCTATGCTTGGGCCCTGCTAAAAGCCCCTTTTCCCCCTGACTCCGTTTACGTTCGGGTTTTTGGGGCTACCTTTGTACTTGAAGCCCCAAAAGGTTTTCCGGGGTTTTCCCCTTAACTGGGGCGAAGTTTTTAAAAACGCTTCAACCCGGGTCCCGGAAAAATTTTTGTGGGCCCCCCGGGTTTCCCGAGGCACTTGCCCTTTCTTTTCCCTGTGCCTTCGTCCTGTTTTTCCCTTTAAAACATAACACGATAGCAATATGAAAAAGTCAGCTTTTCTCCAGACTAAACTGAACTTTCTCAGTACACTCCGGGTCGACTCCTGGATTACCTTCTGCCCATGTGTGCATTGCCCGAAGATCGCGCGGTTGCAGTTTTATTCTCCAGCGTTGCTGTTTCTTTGTGTTTAAAGCTAGGATTAATTCGCTGTGCCCCGGATGGGGGACGGGTTTTTTTTTCCCTCCCCAAAAAATTGTTTTTTTGTTGTTGGGGTTTCCCCTTTTAAAATTCCCCTTTTTTTTTTTTGGGGGATTCCCGGGAAACCCCTTCATGCCCCCCACAGTGGAAAAAAAATTTTAAAAAGACTTTTTTTGAGAGCTCCTTAGAGTTTAACCCCAATTTTGTTTAGGTTTATTCCCAAACCCCATTTTTTCCCCTTCAGTGGAGTTGTATGAAATGGTCTACCCCTGTCTGCTTTATGCTAATCTTTATTTAGCGGTCAGCCCTTTCCCCTTTTGGGAATCAACCCTTTTGGGGGACGGGATTGGGGGTTTTTCGGATTCTGGGGGGAGACGGGTTTTTGGTTTTGGGAACTTGGACCTCTAACCATTTCAGTCCCTCCCGGGAAAAGGGGGATTGTTCCCCCCCATGGGGGGTCATTTAAAACCCCCCGGGTCCTCCTCTTTCCTGTTACAGCTCATAATCCTAAAAGATTAACCCTAAATTCCTATATCGTTTGCACATTTGTCCTAAGTTAAAACCCCAAATTTTGCAGTTTTTTTGTCAGGTAAAAATCTATTTATTCTTTTTTTCTAAATTTTGCTATACAGTTTTTTTTAATTTTTGGGGTTTCCCCCGTATAAATAGTTTATGAATTGTTTTATCATTAGAAGCTGACTTTTCACGGGAAAAAAAAAAATTTTTCCCACCCCTTTGGACCAGTACCCCAGCTGGCTCCCCTTTGGGGGGATTATCCATGGAGCTGGGACATTAGTCCAATTTTTTTTCCCCCGGGGGAAGCAAACCAATTTAAAACCAAAAGTGCCTTCCCGGACAGGTTCCGGGGGGCAAAAAAATTTTTTTTTACCCCGGGGGAGGAATGTAAATTGTATTTTCGCTTCGGGCCGCGATCATCAGGAGTGATGAGCAAGAGGGGGGAAATTTTTATCTCACTCCCTTAAAGGGGGCCCCCCAAAACCGGGGGTTCCCCCTTTCCCCCCGGGATCCCGCTCTACGGGCGTAATAAATTTTTTTTCTGCCGGGGTTGGTTAGATCCCCCAAAGGGGGCTCCTTTTCTTTAACCCAAAAATTTCTTAAAAAACAGCGGGGGGATCGTCCGCGGGGGGAATTTTTCTTCTGGTTTCGAAATTTGGGCCCGGAAACCCAGGGGAAAAACCCCCCCTTTGGACCCCCCCAAATTTTTCATGGCTTCGAAAAATTAAAAGACTTTTTTGGGGTCAGATGAGTCCCCCCTTCTCTGGAGGTTTTTGGCCCTAGAATCCGTACTGATAGACGGCTTCGGGAGAGGGTGGGTAACCCACCCCGTTGTTACTCCCCACTACTAAAGTCCCTTATTTTGGGGGTTCCCCCCTTTTCGGTTGGGGGTGAGCCTATCAGTTGGGGGGGACATCTTTTCGTATGGGGGGGGGGGCATCCGCAGGATTTTAAAAGGGGTTTTTTTCGCCCGGGAAAAAGGGGGGTTTTGGGGGAAAATTTCCATCCCTGTCTTTTTAAAAAAAAAATCGCCGGAAAAAAGTAATCCCAGTTTTTTGGGGGCGACAACCTGGGAGAAAGTTTTTCATCCCCTTTTTTTCTCATTTTCCGGGACCATGGAGGTGGTGGTTGGTCTAGAGTGAAAAAATTTTTTTTCTTCTGGATAGTTTTTTTCCCGGGGGTAATGGTTTTACGTCATTTGCTCCCGGTAAAGGGGATGCACTGAAAATATTGGTAAAAACCCAAACCCTTTTTTTCTCCATTTACCCCCGCCTCTGGGGCCCGGTACTTTGTTCGAAAGGGTTTAAAACATTACCTTCGGGAGGGGCAATACAAGGGAACTTATTTTTTAGTTTGGGGGGCCCCTACCCCATTGTGTTGGGACTTTTCCCTTTGGGGGGTTAAACAAACCCGTAAAATTGGGGGCCAAGAATAACCCCAAAGGGGTGATTTTTGAAAAAACAACTGCATAAACCCCAAATCATCAGTGGGGGCGTCCTATACTTTTTTCCTTTTTTTTGGGGAAATTTTTGGGGGTTTTTTTTGAGGAGGGTTGGGAGTTTCCTCCCATGGGGGTTTTGACTGTCATTAATCTATTTTCCCGATGCTAAGTTCCCCAAAGCTGGGGGTATAATCTTTTTGGCCCCCGAAGACAGGCATGAAAATTTTTATTTCTGAAAATCTCCCAAAAGGGGGATATTGATTTTATCTTTCCCCTTGGCCGGGGGGTTTTTTCTTTGTGAAGAAAAAATGGGGCCTCGCCCTTGTTATTTCCGCGAATTTAAAAATTTGTTTTCGTTCGAGATCCTATCCACTCCCCTTTTCCTGACTCTTCAATCAAATTTTTGGGCCAAAGGGGTTTTCAAAAATTTTTATCCGGGGGGGGGTATAATCCCCTTTTTTTTTAAAAAGGGATGAGTGGAACGGCTTTTAAAAACCCCAGAGGGGCATTAGAAAACCGGGGCGCCTTTTGGGGTTTACTACTGCCCAGCAGTATTCCCCAAAAATTTTTTTTTAAAGAATTTTTCGCACCTTGGGGGGTGTTTGGGGGTCGTATTTTGGATGCATTTTTAATTTTTTTTGCCGATCTTTGTCTCATCAGGGGGATGTGAGACAGGTTTTGAGTCTTGCGAGCAATAAACATAAAGCCAAAAAGGAGAAGTGTGGTTTGCCGAAAGGAACTTTTTTTTTGGGTTTTTTTTTCAGCCTCTGGTTTTTCCCTTGGGGGCCCGAAAAGTGAAGGGGGGGGCTGAATGGATCAGCCCGGGAAAATTTAAAAGGGGGGCAGGTTTTTTGGGGGGTTTTTTAAATTTTTTTCCCCGAAATTTATTGAATTTTTCGTGGGGCGCAAACCTCTCCTGACATGACAAAAAGGGCGATTTTCTAAGTGGTCGGAAAAGTTTTCCCCAAAAAACCTTTTTTCCCTTTAAAAAGATGTTTGTTTTGGAAAACCCTTTCACCAACCAGTTTTTCTCAGCCTTCATTTTGGGGTGGAGCTCTGCTTGGGGTGGGGTGCATATTGTCCCGGGTCCGTCCCCGGGGAATGGATCCGTGCCTTTCTTTTTCTAAGAAATTGTCGTCCGCCAAAAGGGAAATTTTAATATCGGCAATGGGGTTTGGCCATTTTTAGCTTTTGAGGAATGGCGTCATTTTTTGGGGGGGGGATCCCCCGGTCACCGTTTTTACGCCAAAAAAATGTTGTATTTAGAATCCGCAAGCTTGAATTCCAAAAAGCTCGATGGTCTTTTTTTTACCAGGGTTTAATTTTGTCGTCACTTTTCGTCCGGGTCTAAAATGAAAAAGGGGATCCCCCGCTCGCATTTTCCCGGGGGGGGGGGAAAAAGGGGCGCCCCCATTCCTACCTTCGGGGGGGGGTGGTAGTGTGGCTGTATGTTCTGACTTGAGGGGGGTTTAGACCCCCGGGGGACCCCCTGCGGGCTCCGGAACTGTTTGTCCCGAATCAGTTGAACAAAAGTTATTGAGGAATATAATTCTGCTTTAGCAGGACAACCAGGGAGTAAGGCTACTTTAGACTTCTTTCTCGCCGATTTTGGGGCCTAACGTAATAAAGATTTTAACTTTTCACTCCTGTGGGGTTTTGCCGCTCTAAAACCCTTACCCGTCCGTTGGGACCCTTTTACCTTGAAACTTCCATGCCATGGACCCATTTATCTTGGACTTATCGGTTTTTTTCCCCATTTCTGGGAAACTGCTCTGGGGTTGTTGAAGGTTCAGTAAGATGGAACAATTTCGTTGCTCTCCTCATCCCAATGCTAAAAGCTGGCGCAGTGTTCTTTAGGGAATCGTGAGACTTCTGGGTTGCCTTCTGAGGGGGTTCAAAAGGGGTCCAGTTTGTGTCCAAATTTTGAGGGGGCATTTTGTTTTCGTCGGGGGATGCAATTGTCGTTTTCCCGGCTTTTCATCCACGACCAATGGTAACAGATGATCAGAGCTTAGAGAATAATCCCGGTGTTTTTGTATCGGAGAACAGGAGGACTGGTCTTCTTTCTTGCCTTTGGCAGATTTCGTTTAACAACAGGGGGGCGGCCACTGGTAAGTCCCCGTTTTTTTGGGGGCATATGGTTTCATCCCCAGTTTTTACTTTCTGGGGGGGGTCCTTCTGGGGTTCCGAGGAGGAGCGTTCTCGCTCCTTGTTCTGTTGGCGAGGTGTATTGAATAATTTGAGTACATGGGGAACCGTTTCAAAGGGTGATGGGGGATTTTCTGGTCCAGATCGAATGTGAACGATCGGTAGGTTTCTACCAGGAATAAAAACTTAAAGTGCCCCCTGGAAACTGGTCCCAGTTCTGGGCCTACAGGATCGTTCCATAATTATCCTGGCATTTCGTCGACCCCTCCCCACGTAAAAAATTCATAAATGGTTCCACAACATTACTTAAAAGGTATGGCACCAGCAAACCGTCACCTCACCTCTCCTCAGTGTTGGCAATGGTAACTTGGAATTTCAATATCAAAAATAATAATCTTTCTGAATCCGCCGCCCTTCAGTATTGGGCATTGGAAGGGATTGGCCGGAGGAGAGGACGTGGGCCCTGCGCCATGAACGAATCGTTTGGTTCAAGACCTTCACAGAACTCACCCGGGCGGGCCCGGCCCGAGGCCGGGGCCCCCGAGAAGGGGGGGTAGCATGTGTGCATTGCCTGAAGACGTCGGGTTGCACGTTTTGACTTCTCACAGCTGGTCTGTTTCTTTTTTTTGGACTAGGGATTTTAAATTCGTCTGTGCTCGGTGCGGGACTGGGTCGTTTCTCCCGGCTGCAATTGATTATTTTTGATTGGTTTCTTTTAAATTCCGGTTGCTGCTTTGGGGTTTCCAGTGAAACCTTCAGCAGACACAGATAGGAATGAATCTGTATAGACTTTAGTTGAGAGCTCCTTAGCTGTTTTAAGCTAAACTTGTTTTAGAGTTTATTCCCAACCATTTATGTTCCTCAGTGTTTGGTGTGTATGCAAGCGAGTGTTATCCTGTCTGTCTTATATGTCTAATCGTGTATTTGGGCTAAGATCAGCCCATATCCCTTTGGTGGTAATCAGGATCCTTCTTAGGACTGATTACAGGGTTCAGGTCTGACAGGAGACAGGTTAGGCGGAGACTTGGACCTCTGAACCATTATCATTACCTCCAAGGAAAGGATTATTTAGGACCCCAGTGTAGGGTCAGGTTAGACCCCGGTCCACCTCTTCCTGTTACAGCTCATCAAGTCCTCAAGATTAACCCTGATTCAACTATATCGTCTCTGCACATCTAGTCCTCAAGATTAACCCTAAGTCTGCAGATATTGTGTCAGGTAAATCTATTTTATACTTACATTCTGATGTTGCAAAAACTAATGTTGTATAGATGTGGATCCTGTATAAATAGTTTACTGACATTGTATTCATATTATTAGTCAGCGTGACATTCAAGATTAACCCTAAGTTCTGAGTTATTGTGTCAGGTAAATCTATTTTATACTTACTTCTGATGTTGCTAAACTATATGTTGTATTGAGTGTGGTTCCTGTATAAATAGTTTACTGACATTGTATTCATATCATTAGACAGCGTGACACCTTCCTTCTTTCCTTCCTTTCTCAGACCCTGTCCAGAGCAGCGCACAGGAACTCTGTCAAACTGTGTACACGCTGTACTCCGAGAGTCACCTTCCACTTTCCAAGGAATACAGGTAGCTTGTGCTGAGGTACTGGTCCTGCAGTTCTGACTGGGCTAGAGTGACTCCTTACACTCAAACCAGACTCCACTTCATGAACTTGCTCTGCCAGAATCTAGTCTGCACTCCACTTCCTCCAAGACTAGACTGAAGTGAAACTGAACAGTGTGTCTTGTCCTGAGACAGGAACTAGACTGAACTCTGACTGAACTCCTCTCCCTCCAAGTCCAGACTGAACTGAAACTGAACTGAACACTGACTGCTAACGTGTCACTACCTTTATACCCCTAGTGGGTGTGTTGGGAAATGTGAGTGACGTGAATGAATATCAAGCTTCACGGTTACCTTCCTGTGCATTTTCCTGGAATATGTATGCCTGGCGCAGCTGGGCCACACATCCCCCTTGGTTAAACACAGCACTCCCGGGCTGTAAAAGAGAAAAGAAAACATTTTGTTTTTGCACATAACATCAGTTTTTTAACTCTTCCCTTGCGGGAGGTAAGGACTCTTGAACGTTACACTGTATACATAGAAAAGTACAAAAGTATCAAAAAACACTTTCATAAATACAAGACAGATTCTGTGGAGGACCCGCACCAAAAACCTCCCACGTGGGTCCTGGTGGGCTGCAGGACTTCATTGCTGCAGACCTCACTCTAGGCCACACCATAACGGGTTTTTCTTCAGAGGTAGTAAGGTTTTGTGTAAAACCAAGATGGAGCACAAAAGTGCAAACTATTTACAATAAAAGTTTTTGGGCTGGCACAGTCCACAGCCACACAGTCAAATGCATGATAAAACACATATCAAGGCATATCAAAGAAATCACATTAATACTTTAACTCTTTACCCACCGGGTATTCTACTTTAAAAAGCATAGTAAATAAACATTATCAAAACGTTTCAATAAAGTGCAAATTCTCTTCATAAACTTCTTCATCAAACTTTCTTCAAAACTTATACATGTTCAGTTGCAGTAAACCCCTGTCTGGGTCCTACTGTGTTTCATCTTTGCTTGGGGTGACACCTGGTGGCGGTGCCAGCACAGGACCGTTCCTATTCATGGGCCCAGTGCCTAACACCAGGATCATCGATTCCACCATCGGGGTCTGTGTGGCGGGTGTGCACTGGGCTGGTGGGGATGTCGGGGTTCCAGCAGGGTGTCATCATCTGCAGCAGGGATATCATCGCTGGTTACCTGCAGAGCCGGTTCACTCCGGTCCCTAGGCCGCAGGGCCTGTCCTCCTCTGGGACGCTTTACAGCATAAGATGTTGGCTTGTGTAGTGCTCAATTGGGGACGCACTAACCTGCTGCTGTCGCTGCTCCATCTCTTCCCAGTCGCTCTCCATCACTGACGGCTGGTTCCCTCCGGTGTCCCTACCGGGGGACTGTGCTCCGCTGTGGCCTCCTGGCCTGGCTGGTATACCGGTCCGTCTCCCGCCGCTTCCTCGGTGGAGTCGGGTTCAGCTCCTTCATAGCTGGTCCTCCGGTTTCCCTTCAGCCGCTGGCGTTGGTGACACAGGGGACGCAGGCAACGATTTCGTTCCTGGAGGGGTGAGCACGGCGTCCCACAGCAGCCGCTGTTTCCGGGTACGCCAGCGTTTCTCAATCTCCTTCATTCCTTTGCGGTGGCGGGCCACATCTTCCAGCACCGCATCCACCTTCTCCATGACATAGAGGATCAGGTACAGCTCTTTTTGGGGCGGCCATAACTTTCGCGCCACAGGGGGGTACACGCCCACGAATGCACGCCCACCTTCTTCACCAGCGCCTCAGGGCGCGAATATGGCGGTAAAATGGCGGAAAATGGCGCCAAAAATGACAAAACAGCAAACAGTCTTTTCTGCACAAAACAGTTCAATAGGCACACAGGACTCACAATTTGCAAGTTTTCGGATCCTGTTCGTGACGCCAAAGATGACGCGCACCACATTGGTGGTACCAGGGCTATGGGGTACTCGGCACCGAGCCCATGGAAGTCTATGGGAGTTGTCACTGGCAGCAGGACTCGGTCCGTGGCCCTGGCGGTCATGCAATGGGGGAATATTTACAGGGATTGAAGTTATAGTTTGTGACGCCACCTGTGGTGTCTGATCAATTGGACCAGCGCTGCTATATGGATCTTCCTAGGGGATGTTATGGGGCAGCTGGATGGTAAGTCTCCCACAGGCGAGACTGGTCCCTGGAAGTCTATGGTGATGCAGGGTGTAATCAATAAAGCAGTCTCACACAAGGCAATCTCTTTCCATACCTTTACTTGCAGAGTTTCAGGCAGGTCCCGGGAGCTGGTCGGGTGGAGAATGCACATTCAGATCAACCGCTGAGCAGGTTAGAGGCCTCCTTTAACCTTGTATGTGTGTGAGTACAAACTTGCATGAAGTCAAGTTAACTCTGTCAGTCTCCAGCTCGTTCAATAGCTGCAACGCCCGGCCGACATTGTGGTAGAGCCTTCTGTGTCTCTGATGCTCAGATGTTGGCAAGAACGAAGTCCTTCTATGCTTGGCCTAGCTAAAAGTCCTTGTTCCCCCTGACTCCGTTTACGTATCAGCGCTTAGGGCTGTTTCTTATTACTAGGCGTAAAGCACTAGCAACGCTTCGGACCCCGGTGTCCGGTGAATTAGTGCGGGTAATCCGGTACCTGATGCACTTGTCTCTATCTTTCTCCACTGTGCCTCTCGTCCTGCTCTTGCTCTTAACACAAGCACGAGTAGCAATGATGTAAAATGTCAGCTTTTCTCCAGTTCTCAGTACACTCACTGTCGCAGCTCCTGTGATTACCTTCCTTCTTTCCTTCCTTTCTCAGACCCTGTCCAGAGCAGCGCACAGGAACTCTGTCAAACTGTGTACACGCTGTAGCTCCGAGAGTCACCTTCCACTTTCCAAGGAATACAGGTAGCTTGTGCTGAGGTACTGGTCCTGCAGTTCTGACTGGGCTAGAGTGACTCCTTACACTCAAACCAGATTCCACTTCATGAACTTGCTCTGCCAGAATCTAGTCTGCACTCCACTTCCTCCAAGAATAGACTGAAGTGAAACTGAACAGTGTGTCTTGTCCTGAGACAGGAACTAGACTGAACTCTGACTGAACTCCTCTCCCTCCAAGTCCAGACTGAACTGAAACTGAACTGAACACTGACTGCTACGTGTCACTACCTTTTATACCCCTAGTGGGTGTGTTGGGAAATGTGAGTGACGTGAATGAATATCAAGCTTCACGGTTACCTTCCTGTGCATTTTCCTGGAATATGTGTGCCTGGCGCAGCTGGGCCACACACTTCTACTGCTTCTGACTTCACTCCCTGCTGCTGACATCAAATCCTCCAACTGCTCCTGACATCACTCCCTGCTGCTGACATCAGCTCCTTCAACTGCTGCTGACATCACCCCCTGCTGCCAATATCAGCTACTCCTAGTGCTCCTGACATCACTCCCTGCTGCCGACATCAGCTCCTCCTAGTGCTTCTGACATCACTCCCTGCTGCTGACATCAGCTCCTCCTACTGCTGCTGACATCACTCCCTGCTGCTGACATCAGCTCCTCCAACTGCTCCTGACATCACTCCTAGCTGCCAACATCAGCTCCTACTAGTGCTGCTGCCATCAGCTCCTCCTAGTGCTCCTGACATCACTCCATGCTGCCATCAGCACCTCCTAGTGCTCCTGAAATTAGCTCCTCCTACTGCTCCTGACATCACTCCGTGCTGCCGAAATTAGCTCCTCCTAGTGCTCCTGACATCAGCTCCTCCTACTGCTCCTGACATCACTCCCTGCTGCCGACATCAGCTCCTCCTAGTGCTGCTGACATCACTCCCTGCTGCTGACATCAGCTCCTCCTTCTGCTCCTGACATCACTCCTTGCTGCTGACATCAGCTCCTCCTAGTGCTCCTGACATCACTCCATGCTGCTGACATCAGCTCCTCCTTCTGCTCCTGACATCACTCCTTGCTGCTGACATCAGCTCCTCCTAGTGCTCCTGACATCAGCTCCTCCTAGTGCTGCTGACATCACTCCCTGCTGCTGACATCAGCTCCTCCTTCTGCTCCTGACATCACTCCTTGCTGCTGACATCAGCTCCTCCTAGTGCTCCTGACATCAGCTCCTCCTAGTGCTACTGACATCAGCTCCTCCTAGTGCTCCTGACATCAGCTCCTCCTAGTGCTCCTGACATCAGCTCTTCCTAGTGCTCCTGACATCAGCTCCTCCTAGTGCTCCTGACATCAGCTCCTCCTAGTGCTGCTGACATCAGCTCCTCCTAGTGCTCCTGACATCAGCTCTTCCTAGTGCTCCTGACATCAGCTCCTCCTAGTGCTCCTGACATCAGCTCCTCCTAGTGCTCCTGACATCAGCTCCTCCTAGTGCTCCTGACATCAGCTCTTCCTAGTGCTCCTGACATCAGCTCCTCCTAGTGCTCCTGACATCAGCTCCTCCTAGTGCTCCTGACATCAGCTCCTCCTAGTGCTCCTGACATCAGCTCATCCTAGTGCTGCTGACATCAGCTCCCACTGCTGCCTTTCACTATAGTATAATTTCTTGCTGCAGATGTGCCTTATTGATTCTTAAGTCTCTCCATGCTGCAGCTATCATTCCTTGAAGCCATTGACACCACTCATTGCCCGAATATACAGCTGTTATCCCTCCCTTTTGATGACATCACTCCCCGCCGATGAGGTCACTCCCTGGTGTAATATTTGGGGTCATTAGAGTTGACGGTACATCTGCTGCCCGAGGTGTTGTCCACTGATTATTTGTGGGTGTAAGCAGCAGGTCCGTTCCTCGCTTCCCTGTCGTGTGCACCCTGCGGACCCCTCCTGCCCACACCTCCGGCTGTGTAATAACAAAATATAGGCTACTCTCCTGGAAATGTAACTATTTTCCCTTCTGACACATTTTTACCATTTTTCATTTTATTGATGAAGCAATATGGCCAGATCTCAGTAATGATGGGGTCCCGTCCATCCCAGTATGACTCAACCTTGTAATATGTCTGCTAAAATAAATCGCATCCCATCTGTTTCATCTCTGCAGAACTTGTGTCCTGAACGAGGCTTCCAAGTGAAGTGGTCTGTGAGCGGCGTGGCCCTCCAGGGGTTAATATTTGGCCCCTGGAAAGAGCTGACTTGACTTTGTTGGTTGCACCTTCACCTCTCCGCCCAGAACTCAGCTCCTCATTCTATGTGGTGGAGTTTGCCTCCTTTCCCCTGACAGGCCGCAGAGTTAACACCCGGCCCTATTAGATAATTGCCTCTCTCAGCCCATTCTCCTTTATTCATAAAGGAGTTGAATGAGCAGGTCTGCGAGGAGGGGTCCTGTGCAAGGTGACGAGGAGCTCTCCATCCGCTCTCCACAAGGCCAATGATTTGAATTGAGCCATTGTGGCCTAATCAATGCTTTATTGGATTACTGGCTGCGCCTCTCAGAGATGTGGGGCTAGGACAATAGGTGGCTTCTGCCCGGAGAAACTTTCTGCTGTTCCCCAGAGGACTGTGTGCCCATACCAGCACCTCAGCCGCCTTCTGGATGGTCAGATGTGCCGAGCTACTCAGACCCCCATATCCGGACATGAGAAGTCGAGGACGGGAACCAGAGGCAGCCACAGTCCCTGGGACCATTGCAGAGATCCTTCAATGAACCGCTGATCTCCTCCGAGACCGCACATTCCAAGGAAAGAGGATATCATCAGAGGAATGGAGTGCAGGAGTAAATACCGGGCACGGGCTGACACCCTGCAATGAGGACTTGTCTGACCACTGGTGGCTGAGTGCAACCTCATTCTCTCTGTTCAGTCGCTGGGACCCCTCTTCTCATCTGCTCTGTCACTGGACCCCACACATCTTCTTTCACTCATTGAGACCCCTACCCTCTTCTCTCTATCTCTTTAAGACCCCTTATCTTCTTTCGGCTGTTACAGTGACCCCTCATCTCCTCTCAGTCACTGGGACAATTCATTCCCTGTGCATAGTCACTGGGTTCCCTGATGAACACTGCATAGTTTCTGAGCTACCTCATCCCCTCTCCTCGGTCACTGAGACCCCTCAGCTCCTCTTCTTGGTCACTGGGAACATTAGGTCACTGGGACCCCTCGGCTCCTCTCCTCGGTCACTGGGAACCCTCAGTCACTGGGACCCCTCGCCTCCTCTCCTCAGTCATTGGGACCCCTCGCCTCCTTCTCTTCGGTCACTGAGACCCCTCGCCTCCTCTCCATTGTCATTGGGACCCCTCATCTCCTCTCCTCAGTCATTGGGACCCCTCGCCTCCTTCTCTTCGGTCACTGAGACCCCTCGCCTCCTCTCCTTTGTCATTGGGACCCCTCATCTCCTCTCCTCGGTCACTGGGACCCCTCGCCCCCTCTCCTCGGTCACTGGGACCCCTCGCCTCCTCTCTTCAGTCACTGGGACCCCTCGTCTCCTCTCCTTTGACATTGGGACCCCTCGCCTCCTCTCCTCGGTCAGTGGGAGCCATCGCCTCCTCTCTTCAGTCACTGGAACCCCTCAGTCACTCTGACCCTCACCTCCACTCCCCGGTCACTGGAGTCCGTAATGACGTCTGCGTAGTTACTGGGGCCATTCATCCCTAGTAGCCCTTCATTCTCTCCCAGGTCACTGGAGCCCTTATATCCTTTTCCCAGTCACTGGGGCCCCTCATCTCCTCTGCTATATGGGTCTCCTCAAACTCTTCTTAGAGACTGCGGCCACTTCATCAATGATTGGGGTCCCTTCATTTACTTTCCTGTCATTGGGGTCTCTCTTTAGTCGATCTGGTTGTTTGCACCCTCCCCTTGATAATTAGAGCCCCTCACCCCGCTCATCATTGTGGCCCTCCATCCTCTGGTGTCAGTGATTTGGGCCCCTCATCTCTCTTCCTTAATAATTAGGGTCCCTCATAATCTCTTGTCATTGATTGGGGCCACTTGACATCTCCTCCATCTGCAGATGGTCTGGTGCATTGACGAGGAGACCTCAGTGTGGAGGCTGCAGACTCCTCGCACTCCGCGCATCCTCCAGCTCATGTAGCGCAGTCAGCTCGTGTGCTCAGTGCTGGACGCATTCAGGAAGCAGCAGCACTGCGCCCGAATAGCGCCCCATCACCAATCGATGTTTGGGAAGGTGCGCAGCATGGACCTGAGGGAGGAGAACATCTGCATTTCAAAGCCTGGGCACAAGGAGGGCAAGGACCACAGGGACTCTCAATCAGGCATCCCAGTCCATATCTCAAGGATCAAACTCAGGCACCTACCCCTTGGCCCCAGGAGCCTCCGACCCCTGCGCCAAGAGCAAGAGCACAGACCCGACTACTGCAGGAGGATCTTGGTGCGAGGTAACCCCCAATGTCCCCCGTGTGTAACATATACACCCAACCACATACGTGCACCCACATGTTCCCATGTATGACCTTACCACTATAGAGGCGACTCCGAGCATTAGAGATCTGTCCCATGTAAACTTTGCTCCTTGCACCTTCTTCATATACATTCCTCCCTAACCCGCTATACACCTCCGCATACCTACCCCATATGCACCCCATATATTACCCTTATATACAGTACATGCCTCCATCACCCTTACACACCTTCATTCCCTCACTCTATATAGTGACTCTTACATGTAGTTGGCATACACACTTCCATAATGCTTTATACTTCAGTAACCCTTTATACACAAATCTGTGTGCCGGTACCTATATATACTCCGTTATACTCATAGTATATATTAACCCTTTTAATCCTATATACTTACCTTCATGCGCTTGCTCTATATTACCCCTGCATGACCCTTCACTCTGCACACGGCTGTATACCTATTCATGTACAGACCGTCATACAATGACTCTATATAAAGCCACTATTCGTGCCTCCCTATTTTCCATCTACGTACCCCTATTCTGTCCTTCATACCCTCGCTCTCTATATATTCTCTTCAAATCCCTTTAAGCCTCTCTTGCTGCTTCTATACAGCTCCATATACCAATCATACATGCACCTATATACAGCTTTTCGTACCGTGCCCAGCTCTATGACCCTTTACATTTACCTATTCCTATACAGACCGTCATATACTCACTCAATTAAAACATACACACAGTATATATAACTCCATATACTTATATATTAACCCTTACATTCACACACCTCTGTATTCCTAGCCCTATATACAATACTTACATCCATTCAGATACACACTGCTATATATACACCTACATACACATTAACTTGTATATACATAACTCCGACATGCATATGTATACCATATACATGCTCCCTTTATACAATACCTCCATATACTTGCTCTATATATTAACCCTTAAATATATAACTCCATACACTCGCTCTATATAGACTGCCGTACACCCCTATACACCATCCTCTATACACACCTTCATATACTTGCTCTATATAGACTGTGTAACACTCCTATATACCATCCTCTATACACACCTTCATACACTCGCTCTATATAGACTGTCGTACACTCCTATATACCATCCTCTATACACACCTTCATACACTCGCTCTATATAGACTGCCGTACACTCCTATATACCATCCTCTATACACACACCTTCATACACTCGCTCTATATAGACTGCCGTACACTCCTATATACCATCCTCTATACACACCTTCATACACTCGCTCTATATAGACTGCGTACACTCCTATATACCATCTTCTATATACACCCTTCATATCCCTTGCTCTATATAGACTGCCTACACTCCTATTCATCCTCTATAACACAACTTCATACACTCGCTCATATAGACTGCTACACCCCTATATACCGTCCTCTAACACACTTCAACACTTCGACTTATAACTCCGTACACTCTATATACACTCTCTACACCCCTCTATACCCACTCATCCCTCTATACACACCTTCATACATTCGCTCTATATAGACTGCCGTACACTCCTATATACCATCCTCTATACACACTTCATACACTCGCTCTATATAGACTGCGTACACTCCTATATACCATCTCTAACTCATACACACTTCATAAAATCTTGCTCTATATAGACTGCCATACACTCCTATCCATCCTCTATACACACCTTCATACATCGCTCTATATAGACTGCCGTACACTCCTATATACCATCCTCTATAACACTTCATACATTCGCTGTATATAGACTGCGTACACTCCTATATACATCCTCTATACACACTTCATACACTCGCTCTATATAGACTGCCGTCACTCCTATATACATCCTCTATATACACCTTCATACACTCGCTGTATATAGACTGCGTACACTCCTATATATCCATCCTCTATACACACCTTCATACACTCGCTCTATATAGACTGCCGTACACTCCTATATACCATCCTCTATACAACACCTTCATACACTCGCTCTATATAGACTGTCGTAACACTCCTATATACCATCCTCTATACACACACTTCATACACTCGCTCTATATAGACTGCCGACACACTCCTTTATACCATCCTCTATCACACCTTATACACTCGCTCTATATAGACTGCCGTAACACTCCTATATACCATCCTCTATACACACCATCATATACTCGCTCTATATAGACTGCCCACACTCCTATATACCATCCTCTATACACACCTTCATACATCCTCTATATAGACTGCGTACACCCTATATACTCCTCTATAACACACCTTCATACACTTCGCTCTATATAGACTGCCTGTACACCCCTATATACATCCTCTATACACACCTTCACACTCGCTCTATATAGACTGTGAACACTCCTATATACCATCCTCTATACACACCTTCATACACTCGCTCTATATAGACTGCCTGCACCCTATATACCATCCTCTATACACAACCTTCATACACTCGCTCTATATAGACTGCTCGTACACCCCTTCATACACACTTCACCTCGCTCTATATAGACTGGCACACTCCTATATACCATCCTCTATACACACCTTCATCACTCGCTCTATATAGACTGCCGTACACCCTATATACCATCCTCTATACACACCTCATAACTCGCTCTATATAGACTGCCAACACTCCTATATACCATCCTCTATACAACCTTCATACACTCTCTATAAACTGTGTACACCCATATACCATCCTCTATACACACCTTCATACACTCGCTCTATATAGACTCCGTACACTCCTATATACCATCCTCTTACACACCTTCATACACTCGCTCTATATAGACTGCGTACACCCTATATACCATCCTCTATACAACACCTTCATACACTCGCTCTATATAGACTGCCGTAACTCCCTATACCATCCTCTATACACACTTCATACACTCCTCTATTAGACTGCCGTACACTCCTATATACCATCCTCTATACACACCTTCATACACTCTCTATATAGCTGCCGTACCTCTATATACCATCCTCTATACACACACCTTCATCACTCACTCTATTATAACTGCTACACATCCTATATACCACCTCTATACCACCTCTACACTCACTCTAATAGACTGCCGTACACTCCTATATACCATCCTCTATACACACCTTCATACACTCCTCTATATAGACGCCGTACACTCCTATATACCATCCTCTATACACACCTTCATACACTCGCTCTATATAGACTGCGTACACTCCTATATACCATCCTCTATACACACACCTTCACACTCGCTCTATATAGACTGTGTAAACTCCTATAACCATCCTCTATACACACCTTCATACACTCGCTCTTATAGACTGCCGACACTCCTATATACCATCCTCTATCACACCTTCATACACTCGCTCTATATAGACTGCCTACACTCCTATATACCATCCTCTATACACACCTTCATATCTCGCTCTATATAGACTGGACACCCCTAATACCATCCTCTATACACACCCTTCATCACTCGCTCTATATAGACTGTCGAACACTCCTATATACCATCTCTATCACACCTTATACACTCGCTCTATATAGACTGCCGACACTCCTATATACCATCCTCTATACACACCTTCATAACTCGCTCTATATAGACTGCCTGCACACCCTATATACCATCCTCTATACAACCTCATACACCGCTCTATATAGACTGCGTACACTCCATATACCATCCTCTATACACACCTTCATACACTCCTCTATATAGACTGCGTACACTCCTATATACCTCCTCTATACACACCTTCAACACTCCTCTATATAGACGCCGTACACCCTATATACCATCCTCTATACACACCTTCATACACTCGCCTGTATAGACTGTCGTACACCCATATACCATCCTTATACACACCTTCAACACTCCTCTATTAGACGCCTACACTCCTATATACATCCTCTATACACACCTTCATACACTCGCTCTATATAGACTGCTGTACACCCTATATACCATCCTCTATACCATCACACCTTCATACACTCGCTCTATATAGACTGCCGTACACTCCTATATACCATCCTCTATACAACACACCTTCATACACTCCTCTATATAGACTGCCGTACCTCCTATATACCATCCTTATACACACACCTTCACACTCACTCTATATAACTGCCGTATACTCACTATAACCTCCTCTATACACACCTTCTACACTCGCTCTATATAGACTGCCGTACACTCCTATATACCATCCTCTATACACACCTTCACACTCGCTCTATATAGACTGTCGTACACTCCATATACCACCTCTATAACACCTTCATACACTCGCTCTATTAGACTGCCGTACACTCCTATATACCATCCTCTATACACACCTTCATACACTCGCTCTATATAGACTGCCGTACACTCCTATATACCATCCTCTATACACACTTTCATACACTCGCTCTATATAGACTGCCGTACACTCCAATATACCATCCTCTATTCACACCTTCATACACTTGCTCTATATAGACTGCCGTACACTCCTATATACCATCCTCTATACACACCTTCATACACTCACTCTATATAGACTGTGTAACACTCCTATATACCATCCTCTATACACACCATCATATACTCGCTCTATATAGACTGCCGCACACCCTTTATACCATCGTCTATACACACCTTTACACTCGCTCTATATAGACTGTGTAACACTCCTATATACCATCCTCTATACACACCATCATATACTCGCTCTATATAGACTGCCGCACACTCCTATATACCATCCTCTATACAAACCTTCATACATTCACTCTATATAGACTGCCGTACACCCCTATATATCATCCTCTATACACACACCTTCATACATTCGCTCTATATAGACTGCTGTACACCCCTATATATCATCCTCTATACACACCTTTACACTCGCTCTATATAGACTGTGTAACACTCCTATATACCATCCTCTATACACACCTTCATACACTCGCTCTATATAGACTGCCGTGCACCCCTATATACCATCCTCTATACAAACCTTCATACATTCACTCTATATAGACTGCCGTACACCCCTATATATCATCCTCTATACACACCTTCACACTCGCTCTATATAGACTGTCGTACACTTCTATATACTATCCACTATACATACACACACCTGTGCAGACAGACTTTCCTGCAGACCCTATATACCCACCCTTCCCTCCGCATACACGTTTTACTTATATATTGGCCATTATATGCAAATTGTCTCTTCAGAGAGGAAAAGGACTAGAACTCTAGCGCCACCTATTGGAAGTAGCAATCCTAAAAATCAATGTCGATCCTTTAACGAGCCTTGTCACATGACTTAAGATGTAAGGCAAACCAGTATCTCAGTTTGCAGCACTGTGTTTCGGGGTACTGCCACTCGTCAGTGCAAAGTGTGAGATGATCTGGTTTGGCTGTGTGAGAGGCGTCTGACCGTTATCCAAGAAGTATTGTTTCTCCTTGGGGAGATTGACATGCCATCCTTATTTTGCAGATCTGCATGCTGCCCATCTTGTAGATAAGCAGCTCCATATTGTGCCCTGTACATAAAGCTAAGTCCATACACTTATCCGCAATATCTATAATCCGAGCAACAGCGCGGGAAACACTTCCCCACACCCAGCCCTCTACCCGTCACATACTCAGCTCTCCAAATCTCCGACTGCCTCCAGACACCGTATCACCTTCCCATCTCTGCACAGCAGCTACCACATCCTGTCCCTAAATGCCCACCGCCTACATACCCCCCCCTCTGTCCCTGTACAGTGACCCGAACTGTCTTGTCCCAAATCTCCCAGTATAGACTTACCTTACCCTTATTACCTCCCCTGCTATACGCACCCCTGTATACGCCCCATACCTGCTCCTTGTATATAGACATTCCATAAAGTATATTCACCCTCCTTTTATAGTCATCCCCTGCCTCATCACACCTGATACCAAACACCTATAGAGCCCCTATGCATCCATACATTCACAGTTGTACATTAACCCACATATGTTTACCCCATATAAACAGCTGTAAACATTCACCACCACCCTATATATCCACCTGCATCATGCACTCATATCTGCACAATGACCGACAGTCGCTCCTACATACTAATATACAGACATAACCGTATATCCACTCACCCTACAAATACAGCTACATATGATCACCCTGAATAGTCACTCACATGTACCCACACACAGATTATATTATTTGTGGGCAGCATGGTGGCTCAGTGGATAGCACTGTATAGTGGCTCAGTGGCTAGCACTGTACTGTGGTTCAGTGGTTAACACTGTATGATGGCTCAGTGGTTAGCACTGTATAGTGGCTCAGTGGTTAGCACTGTACGGTGGCTCAGTGGTTAGCACTGTATAGTGGCTCAGTGGTTAGCACTGTACGGTGGCTTAGTGGTTAGCACTGTATGGTGGCTCAGTGGGTAGCACTATATGGTGGCTCAGTGGATAGCACTGTATAGTGGCTCAGTGGCTAGCACTGTACTGTGGTTCAGTGGTTAACACTGTACAGTGGCTCAGTGGTTAGCACTGTATAGTGGCTCAGTGGTTAGCACTGTACTGTGGCTCAGTGGTTAGCACTGTATGGTGGCTCAGTGGTTAGAACTGTATAGTGGCTCAATGGTTAGCACTGTATGGTGGCTCAGTGGTTAGCACTGTATAGTGGCTCAGTGGTTAGCACTGTACGGTGGCTTAGTGGTTAGCACTGTATGGTGGCTCAGTGGGTAGCACTATATGGTGGCTCAGTGGATAGCACTGTATAGTGGCTCAGTGGCTAGCACTGTACTGTGGTTCAGTGGTTAACACTGTATGGTGGCTCAGTGGTTAGCACTGTATAGTGGCTCAGTGGTTAGCACTGTACTGTGGCTCAGTGGTTAGCACTGTATGGTGGCTCAGTGGTTAGCACTGTATAGTGGCTCAGTGGTTAGCACTGTACAGTGGCTCAGTGGTTAACACTGTATAGTGGTTCAGTGGTTAGCACTGTACGGTTGCTCAGTGGTTAGCACTGTATGGTGGCTCAGTGGTTTGCACTGTATGGTGGCTCAGTGGTTAGCACTGTATGGTGGCTCAGTGGTTAGCACTGTATGGTGGCTCAGTTGTTAACACTGTACGTTGGCTCAGTGGTTAGCACTGTATGGTGGCTCAGTGGTTAGCACTGTTATGGTGGCTCAGTGGTTAGCACTGTGTATTGCCTTAGTGGTTATCATTGTACGGTGGTTCAGTGGTTGGCACTGTATCGTGGCTCAGTGGTTAGCATTGTACAGTGGCTCAGTGGTTAGCACTGCAACGCTGGGGTCCTGGGTTCAAATCCCACCAAGGATGACATCTGCAAGGAGTTTATATGTTCTCCCTGTGATTCGTGGGTTTCCTCCAGTTTCAGCCCTCATTCCAAAGACTGATAAGGAATGTAGACTGTGAGCCCCAATGGGACAGTGTTGATGCCTGTAAAGCTGTGAAAGTAATGGCGCTGTATAAGCCGAGCATAATAATAATAATATTATTTATATATTTCCACCCACATACATCTATATAAAGTCAGTCCTATAATCCTATTCTTATAGCCATTCATCCATATATACAGGAGCATACACACTCAGCCATATAAATGAGCTCATATACATTCAGCCAACTCCTTACCCAACCTCATACACTTACCCCAGGTACTCACTTCTATAACTACGCCTGGTCACCACCCCTGGGCACACACCCTATATCTTCACCCCTGAGCATTCACCCCTATATCTTCACCCCTGAGCACTCACCCCTATATCTGCACCTCTGAGCACTCATCTCTATATCTTCACCCCTGGGCACTCACCTCCATATCTTCACCCTGAGCACTCACCCCTACATCTGCACCCCCGGGCACTCACCTCTATATCTGCACCCCGGGCACACACCCCTATATCTTCACCCCTCAGCTCTCACCCCTATATCTGCACCTCTGAGCACTCACCCTATATCTGCACCTCTGAGCACTCACCCTA